>SNQJ01S0038174.1:133925-150177 GCA_010110895.2 Picea sitchensis | reverse complement strand
CATATGCTCAATATAAACTATAAACAATATCTAAGAATTTCCTTTTGACTTTCTTTTAATACTCACATGATAAACAAACACTTTAATATTTTTTATATTTCCAATAAACAAACACTTTAATATTTTTATATTTCCTCTAAAGGGTTTCCCTACCCTTTCAGTCGTTATTTTTTATTATACATATAATTTTTTTAACCATATACATATGCTCAATATAAACTATAAACAGTATCTAAGAGTTTCCTTTTGACTTTCTTTTAATACTCACATGATAAACAAACACTTTAATATTTTTTATATTTTCAATAAACAAACTCTTTAATATTTTTATATTTCCTCTAAAGGTTTTCCCTACCCTTTCACTTGTTATTTTTTATTATACATATAAATTTTTTAACCATATACATATGCTCAATATAAACTATAAACAGTATCTAAGAATTTCCTTTTGACTTTCTTTTAATACTCACATGATAAACAAACACTTTAATATTTTTTTATATTTCCAACAAACAAACACTTTAATATTTTTATATTTCCTCTAAAGGTTTTCCCTACCCTTTCACTCGTTATTTTTTAATTATACATATAAATTTTTTAACCATATACATATGCTCAATATAAACAATATCTAAGAATTTCCTTTTGACTTTCTTTTAATACTGACATGATAAACAAACACTTTAATATTTTTTATATTTCCAATAAACAAACACTTTAATATTTTTATATTTCCTCTAAAAGTTTTCCCTACCCTTTCACTCATTATTTTTTATTATACATATAAATTTTTTAACCATATACATATGCTCAATATAAACTCTAAACAATATCTAAAAATTTCCTTTTGACTTTCTTTTAATACTCACATGATAAACACACACTTTAATATTTTTTATATTTTCAATAAACAAATACTTTAATATTTTTATATTTCCTCTAAAGTTTTTCCCTACCCTTTCACATACATATAAATTTTTTAACCATATACATATGCTCAATATAAACTATAAACAATATCTAAGAATTTCCTTTTGACTTTCTTTTAATACTCACATGATAAACGAACACTTTAATATTTTTTATATTTCCAATAAACAAACACTTTAATATTTTTATATTTCCTCTAAAGGTTTTCCCTACCCTTTCACTCATTATTTTTTATTATACATATAAAWTTTTTAACCATATACATATGCTCAATATAAACTATAAACAATATCTAAGAATTTTCTTTTGACTTTCTTTTAATACTCACATGATAAACAAACACTTTAATATTTTTATATTTCCTCTAAAGGTTTTCCCTACCCTTTCACTCGTTATTTTTTATTATACATATAAATTTTTTAACCATATACATATGCTCAATATAAACTATAAACAATATCTAAGAATTTCCTTTTGACTTTCTTTTAATACTCACATGATAAACACAAACTTTAATATTTTTTATATTTCCAATAAACAAACACTTTAATATTTTTATATTTCCTCTAAAGGTTTTCCCTAACCCTTTCACTCGTTATTTATTATTATACATATAAAATTTTTAACCATATACATATGCTCAATATAAACTATAAACCGTATCTAAGAATTTCCTTTTGACTTTCTTTTAATACTCACATGATAAACAAACACTTTAATATTTTTTATATTTCCAATAAACAAACACTTTAATATTTTTATATTTCCTCTAAAGGTTTTCCCTACCCTTTCACTCGTTATTTTTTATTATACTTTCCGCCCCGACAATGTATATAGCGATCCTAAGAGGCTTGACTTTAAATTTGTCGACCTTTCATCCATCCAAAGTGTTTTACATTAGAGCAATTTTTTTTCCTTAAATATTAATATCCATTTGTTTCTTCAATGATTGGTCTATTTAGTTCACCTCTTATTCCGAGGCCGACAGCGGTGGAATCATTATATGGTCTGCATTCATTACTCTCACAACCCATGGACAAGAGTTTTGCAGGCATAGAAGATCAACAAAGGAGTCGGTCGTATTCCACCGACTCCTTTGTTGATTAAAGCTCCAAAGATATTCCAAGCGCATGTTTTAGTTTTGGTGTGTGAAGTTGTTTTCATAGATTCCGTACCTACTTATGGTAAGTTTCCAGTGGAGTTGGCAATAGGCGAGCATATGTCAGTATTTGAGTCTGATGTTAAGCGTTACATGAAGCATTATTCCCTTACAGATGTTGATAACAATAATGAAGGACTAGAGAACCATGCATTGGAATCTTTTTTGTTCAAGCATATGTCTCTAGAAAATGAAGTGAATGCAATTTCAGATCCTGTGATCACTTTGATGTGGAATGAAAAGGATTGCATAGACCAATATAATTGCTTTGGTTCCCACCAAAACTCTTCCACTAGACCTTCTGAAGGACATTCCTATAGGCTACTAAAATCGTTATGAATATACATCCAAGGATGTATAGCTTCCCATGATGATTTATTTAAGAGTGAAATCAATAGTATCTTGAGTTTCCTAGTACTGAATACATTGATGGAATCTCCAGAATTAACAGTGGACTCTTTTGATTCAACTACTGAAATAACAAAAATTCAGGTTGAGAACTATTGAAATCTAACAATGTCGTTTTCACCATTATTTACTATTTTACTAAGATGATTTTTTCATGCAGGTTCATACATTAATAACATCACCAATGGATTTGAACATTCAATCTCGGTTGGTACCTTTGATTGCAAATTTCTTAAAGAAAAAGCAACGACATTCATCGTCTGACATTCAAAATCAACAGTAAATTTCCAACTGCCAAAGTTGCTTTGATTCAAAGTTTGACGTATACTGCATCTGGATAGATCATGTACTGAAAGGCTTATAAATTGGTTTTTTGGAATGAATGGAGAGAAGAATAACAAATTCCATTAGTTTGTTCTTTGTATACCCTTTCCAAAACATTCCCATTAGGGATGACATGGGAATGTTTTGGAAAGGGTGGGAATTCCATTGGAGACTTTGGGAACATCCAATTGACACCCATGTCATCCCTTAAACAAATTAGGACTTCTTAGCAGTGATTTCAGTGTCTCTTAATTAAATTATGATTCTTCAAAGTATCTCATGACAAGTCCATTTCTCCTAAGTTAAAACAACACAAAATAAAATAAAACAAAAGAATGTTAAGGCGGACCCCACACCTCCAAAAGCAAAAATTTCTAAATAAAACACAAGGAAATCATAACACAAGTCATTTCATTTGTCATTTGAAAATAACCAAATTGGAACCCATCTCACTCTCATTCGTCATCTCATGACATGTATTTTGGAGCCACCATCCACTGCTTGGAGCAATGTCTAGACTTGGAATCCATCATCCATTGCTTTGTGGAATCTGCCATTGTTATTGTTATTTGGAGGTTCAACAATCTATTTGGAGCACACAATTTGGTTATTGAAAGACATATTTTCATATTTCTCAAGGGCTATTCTTTCGAAGGTTGCTACACTCATTATTCAACTTTTCAAGTGTTGCGAACTTTGCCATCCAATCTTTGCTTGTTTATTGTTGTTTTTGTTGATTAAATTTGTTATTTTGAAAGTCTTTGATGCTTGCATTATGGAAAAGAAAGATTGTCATTTGAATTTTGAAGTTATCATCTTTATTTTAAGGTTTGTAATGCGTTCTTTAAAGCTTAAATATTAAAACTTTAAACACTTTATTCTACATGTGTCATTTACAACGGGGGGACAACATGTTCACACTTAAGGGAATCCCTTGTTGAGTTTCGTGGAATTAGTCAAGAAATATGGACCTGGTAGTTCCAAAGCATAGATATGCAATATAACCATCATTTGAAGGGAAAGTTTCCAAGAGCGTAGCACAATCTAGGGTATACCTAGTTCTAGAATTAAGACATCAAAATGTTCAACTAAACAAAACTTTATGATGCTCGTAAATTTAGAATCTAATTAGTGATTTGTGAATTTGGATTATCCGGTGTGGTTCATGAGTAACAAACTATCATGTTGAATTTTGCAACTTGTAAGTTGTTTAAAGTTTTGGACCTTAGGCCTCTTAATATGTTATATTATGATATTTTGACTTTGAACTTTGCCACTTAGACTTTGTACTTAGCACTTGCTTATTTCCAAAAGATGATATTTATGTAGTGAACTAGTTCTTTTCATTATTCATATTTTTTTGGAATTCTTACACACACACACACATAGGAATGGAGTGAGGCTCAACCACTAGCCACAATAGCATATGTAACCTCGAGGGACTTGATCGGGTTTGGACCCATAACCTATGGCTTCTCTGATGACGACAAGCCTTGGGTAGATAGTTCAATCAATTGAGCTAACCCTTGGGACTTTTTTTTCTAAGGAAACCCTTGCGGGATCACACCCTCTTCTCTAGAATATTCAGATGGAGGGTATCTTACTCACCACAGTAGCGGTTGGTAACCCTTGAGTAAGCCACTATTAACAATTTATATATTATTACCATCCCCAAAAAAACTTGAAGGTGTGCTCTAATTGTTCTAAATACCCCTTTCTTTGTTTCCGGTTTTGGAAACTTCTGCAACATAATATATAAAAAACTAGATTCCAAACAAAGGATGAATTTGACTGGTAAAGTCTACCGAGATATACATACCCTACCTCCTTCTAGATTTGAACTTGTGACCTCTTAAGAGGATATATATGTTCTTAACCATTAGGCCCACTCAGACTATATATATCATATTTACTATTACTTTAGCATTTACTATTAGTATTTAATATTAAGATTACTTTTATTAATTTAATATATTTACTATTATGTTAGTATTTACTCAATTAAAAAAGTCACAAGCTATTATATATATCATATTTACTATTATTTTAGTATATTACTATTACTTTAGTAAATTTACTATTACTATTACTATTACTTCTATTTTTTTTTTTAAATAAAAATGCAGGTCCTATTATATTGATATTGCAAAATTATAGAGTTCCATTGAAGTGCCAGCTGTCCTACCTGGAAAGGAAACCGAGACAGTTGGCCATTCCATGCTAGCTTCCAAACTCAAAGTGTTAGTCTGCCACCCTGCCCAAAGGAAACCAGGATGCATGGCCAACCTTAGTATTAGTCTGTTCATTACTATACTATCGCTATCATTGTTATACGCTAAATGAGGTGTAGCTCTGGATTGCATCAAAAGAAAAGAGTTTCTAATAGTAAATAGACAAGAAAACCTCTTAGTAGATGTCCTCGTGGTCGTCTTTCTCCTTGCCGTGTCTGATTGGGATAGCGTAGACCTGCGCGCAGGTGGGGCATTGATTGATGTGGATGGCTCTAAAAATTTGGTCGTCCACCATGCTTCGTACATTGAAGATTAAATTGAGGTGCTCCGGGTGAAGAAGTGGTGGCTGGTCCTGTGATTTATGCAGAATGGAGGAAGGGGGAGCTTCCATCCGTGCATCGGCCTCCTCCTAGTGCTCTCGCTGCCCACTCTGCTGCTTAATTTCCATAGGAGGTTCACCAGTTGTGATACATATGTTTTCTTCTATGCCTTCCTGTATCTCTTCCTCTACAAAGCAAGGTGTGAATTCCTCAGCTGGAGTGCCCCTGGGACCGTGTTCAGCTCTTGGAACAGGGGTCATGGCGTCTGTTCTGAAACAAGCGTGGGGATCCCAATTGTCCAGAACCGTGAAGAGGAGGCTCTCTGAGTAATTCTGGATGGATTCCTCCGGAGGAATCTCCTCGACATACGCCATGGGAGGCGTCCCTATTCCTCTGGACTTCCTGGGTCTCCTTCTCTTGGCTAGAGTCAGTGCTCTCTCACATTTCTTTTGCCTTTTCCTTCGCGAGTCGGCCGCATACCACCTTGCGCCTTTGCGAGGCCGCCCCCTTGCTCTTGGCATGCTTAGAAATATAACTATTGCCGGAATGCCCACTGTGAGGTTGTCTCTGTTCGGCTTTGCAACCTTATGAATCATCCCAAAGCCTCCAAGGCTGTTGATAAGGGAGAAAATGATAGCTATGGCCATTAAGGATGTGGTATTAATGCTCTGGTCGGCCGTTCTCCTCGCGCGAGTGAGAGGCCTCGTCGTATGATAATGTCCTCTTGGGTTTGTACCCATCATAAATGGCGAGGAGATGGGAGCTGGTGGCCACCATTAATGGCCCCTCTTGGTGCTGCTCCACGTGTTCTTCCCTCTCCGCGTGGCACCCCATCCAGGGGTTGGAGATCCCTGTTGGAAAGAGCTTGACACCACTCCGAGATGTCTAATTCTTCAGAGCTGTGTGCTTCCCAGTGTATCTGTTCTGTCTCCCTTAATACACCTTCGTTTTCCAGGCAGTCCGCCACCCTGTTTGCCTCTCTCTTTATGTGAGAAGGGGTGATGCTAAGGTTGGCCCTTAGGAGGCCCTTGAATTCCTCTAGCAACCCAGAGAGTCGCCAACTGGGTGAGATTTTTTGCGGGTTTTCCCATGGAGGATTTTGGTGATTAGCTGAATGACGATTTGTGAGTCCCCCTCCAAGATGATCTTATGACTGTGTTGAGAAATTGCTACTCATAGACCTTGCAGTAGGCCAATTAACTCCGCTACATTGTTTTTTGTCTCTCCCAGATATCCCGCTGCCAGGATGAGGATTTCTCCTCTGGAGTTTCTGAGTATAGCTCCATAGACAGCTGGTCCTGGGTTTCCTTTGGAATCCCCATCAAAGTTGATCTTTATGAAACCTACAGGAGGAGGGGTCCAAGTGATTGGACTGTTGTTTTGGCATTTGGGTGCTCTGATCGCCAGCTTGTTGATCAAGCTGAGTTGCTAGTTTTGGAGAATGCAGTGTTCTTCTGGGTTACATTTTAGATCCTCTAGTTTCCAGGTTTTGCTTCTAACTGTTTCCTTGATAAGTGTGGCAATTTTTTCGCAAGTTAGTCCTAGTGTGGAGTCCTTGGAGTGGAAGATTCTTTTGTTTAGTTCCTTCCATATTTTCCAGAGAATAAAGCCTGGGAGGATTTGCCAAATATAGTTCAGTAAGGGATTGCTGTAGGTGATCGAGTCCTAGTTTTCAATCGTGTCTCAGATGCTGCATCTATTTTGATTGGATCTGTGCATTATTTGAGCTCCCTGGTCCCATATCGCTTGGCTGTAATGACACCCGTTGAAGAGATGTTCTTTGGTTTCCTCTTGCTGTTGGCATAAGATGAAAATTGAGGGTCCAATGAAGCCTCTTCGTCTAAGGTTATCCCAGGTTAGAATTTTATTATGTACGATCAACCAGAGGAAGGTGGATACCTTAGGCCAGAGTGCCTTGTTCCAAACCTTGTTCCAAATGTTTTCCTTTTCCTGATTTTGGTAGTTGCCTTGTAGGTAGTATGCCTCTTTGACGGAAAATTTTCCAGTTGTGGAGTGCCACCATCTAAGGATATCCGTGCCTTCTCTGTTGGGGATTTTCCGGTGACTTGCGTAGTGTTGCCAAGCTTGCAGATTTAAGTTCTCTGGGACCCTTAATTCCTGGCTGGAAGTTTTCCACTTTCGCCACTGCAGTCTTTGTTCTTCAGGTTTCCAGAGATCTTTCACCTTTAAGGGAATATCTTGATTGAGAGCCTATTGGAGGGGCCTTAGTTCTTCCAGGTCCTTTAGAGGTTTGAATTGCTACCGTGAGTCTTGCCAAAACATGGCACTTTCTCCATTTTGTATCTCCCAAAAAGCGTGCTTTTGTACCAGGTCTCTATTTTTCTAGGCCGTGTTCCAAATGTTAGATCCCTGTATTCGGACATTGTTCCTGATCAGTTGGTCAGCCGGCATGGAGGGAACATATTTTTCCTTCCAGATTTGCGTCCATAGGGCATATGGTGTTTTCAGCCATCTCCACCACATTTTGGCTCCCATTATCTGATTGAGCTTTCCTGGATCTTGGAGTCCTAGGCCTCCCATGCTTTTTGGTGTGCAAATCTCTTCCCAACCTACCGACACCCACTTCTTGTTGGATTGAAGGCCTTGCCAGAGGAAGTTTCACTGGAGGTTCCTTACAACTTTGATGATTTTCTTGGGAGTTGCTAGGGACGTGAAGAGGTAAGTGGGACTGGTTTGGAGGACCGATTTAAGCAAAACTAGCCTGGCCGCAATATTTATCGTTCTGAAGGAGCAGTTGTTCAGCCTATTCGAGATGGAGAGGAGGAGGCTGTCCCAGGAGATGGAATTTGCTGGTGCTCCTGTTAGATGAATACCTAGGTAATTGGACAGAAGGGAGCTCTTGGTTATTCCCAGGAGTTTGGAGATGTGAAGTTGGACCCCAGCCATAGTATTGAAAAAGAAGAGCTTGAATTTGTCTAGGTTGACCGTCATACCTGAGGCTTCTGTGAAATTGGAGAGGATGGAGTTGAGATTATTGGCTTCTCTTGCAGTTGGGGAATTCATGAGTAGGGTGTCATCAACAAATTGACTGTGTGAAGGAGCCGGTTTGATGTTGTGCAGGGGAAGGCCTTTGAGAGAGCCTTCTAGGACCGCTGATTTAATGTAGCGTCCCAGGCCTTCCGCCATGAGTACAAATAGAAAGGGCGATAAGGGGTCCCCTTGTATGATACCTCTAGAGAGTGAGAAGGGCCGAAAAGGGACCCCATTGACAAGGATGGAAAAGAAGGCCGAGGAGGTGAGGTTCAAAATCTAGTTTACCCAATTCTGATCAAAACCAAAAGAATTTAAGGTGGCCCGAAGGTATTGCCAACTAGCTCTATCAAAATCTTTTGAGAGATCAAGTTTTATTAACATACCTGGAGTTTTTGTTGACTTGAGAGAGTGGATGACCTCATGAGCTAATATAATGTTGCCCATAATTTGTCTTCCCTCTACATAACCTGCTTGTTCCCTGGAGATGACATAGGGAAAAATTGGCTTGAGGCGATTCACAATCATCTTTGTAATGATTTTGTAAATTACATTACATAAAGCAATGGGCCTGAACTGTTTGGGATTTGTGACCCTTTCCTCTTTTGGTATTAGTGTGAGGAAGCTTGCGTTGAGGGCTGAGAGAACTTGGCCTAACATCCGTGATTCCTCTACTACCTCCCAGACCTTCTTCCGTACTATATCCCAGCAGTGATGGAAGAAGTCAATGGTGAAGCCATCTGGGCCTGGAGCTTTTCCTGGGGGCATAGCTTTTGCTGCTAGGTCCACTTCCTCCTGAGTGATATGCCTCATTAGAGCAGTATTCTGTTCAGGGGTCACCAGTGAGGGTATGTGGTTGGTCACTCGTCTGATGGCTTCGTCTCTATCCTCCCTGGTTTCCGTTAGGAGGACTTGGTAGTACCTGTTGATATCTTCTTCTATTTGGGTATGTTCTCTGATTGAATTGCCCTGTTCATCCTCCAGATGGGTAATTCTGTTGATGTGTCGATGATGTACCATGGTTCTGTGGAAGAATTTTGTGTTCTTTTCCCCCTCTTTGAGCCATTGTACCCTGTACTTCTACCTCCATAAAATTTCCTCTTGCTTTCTTCTTTCTTCTAGCTGCGCTTGTAGCTTCTCTTCCTCTTCCATAATTTCAACAGTTCAAGTCCCTGAAATGAAAGTTCTTTGTATCACTATTAGCTTGTTCTCTATTTCCTGCATGCTTTGGAATATGTTTCCGAAGGTGTATTTATTCCAGTGCTTTAGCAATTGCTTGAAGTTTTTGAGCCTTTGCTGGAATTTGTACATGCTAGTACCATGATCTATTTCTACTTGAGCCCACCAAGTTTTTGCAAGTTGTTGGAAGTCTGGGTGTGTGAGCCAGAATTTCTCAAACCGGAATGGTTTATATTTAGGTGCTGCCTCTGTTTCCAGATGGAGAGATATTGGCCAGTGGTTCGATCCATCTTTGGGGAGAATAAGACTTTGCATGTAGAGGTCCTTTTCAATCAATTCCTCAGCCATAAGAAAGTGGTCCAGTCGACATACTACATATTGGTTTCCTGACCTGCGGTTGGACCAAGTGAAGGTACCATTGTTGTTCTCTATGTCTACTAACTTTAGATGATCAATAAGGGTTTTGAACTTACCACTGTCTTGTTCTAGCCTTCTACTCCCGTTGGATTTTTCCTCCAACGACACGATCATGTTGAAGTCGCCTCCTATGATATAGTTAGGTGTGGTTGCCAATGATTTGATAAGGGCTAGCCGTTCCATAAATTTATCTTTTTCTTGGTGACCTTGGGGTCCATAAACATTGGTGATAGTCCCCTCCTGATTCGAGCATGTGACTTCAAAGTGAGTTGTTATGGTGCCTATTGTGGAAAAAGATCTGCTGAGAGTAGTGTTGCTTAGGTTCCAAAGTATGGCCAGACTCCCTGAAGCCCCTGAGGAATCTGTTTGAATAAAGTTGCATCCTTTCCAGACGTGCTGGAAGATGGTTTCAACCTCTGTTCCTGCACATTTCGTTTCTTGTAACATTAGAATATCTGGGTTTTTTTCCTTGATGCAGTCTCAGAGGATCCTCTGTTTGGATCTGCCATTGAGTCCTCTAATTTTCCAAGTGATGATCTTCATCATTATGAGGGTGGGTTTGGGTGGAGGTATCCCTCCGAGAGCTTGTGAATTTGACCTGAGTTAATCATGAGATTGCTTGCTTCCTTTATTAATTGATGTACTGGTTTGCATCCCCTTCTTTTTTTCTCTCGTTGTATTTTTTTTGAGCCTGAGCCTGATTCTGTGGCTATGCCTAAGCATACTGTGGATCCTGCGGTTGAGTCGAGAAAGACCTTGTGTACCTTTTGGAGTTGCTCTTCACGGAGGGCTTGCAGATCCTTTTGATTGAGGGCTTCCTCAAGTTTCTCAAGGTCAATACCTGCTAAATCAGGAGCATCCATCTACATTAAGATGTCGCCGTCTCCATCCCCTTTCTCTTCTGGGTAGATTTCCTTATTTGGGCTAGAGGAGGAAAGGGTTTGGTTCTGTTCTTTTCCCTCTTGCGACCCTTTGTGTGGATCTTGGATTTCCTCTTCTTCCAGTAGCTGGTTTAGTATCTCGTAGGCATTTTTGGTCGAGATATTAGGCTTGGGGTCTAGGATCTGCCTTCTAGGAGGATTTCTCTTTCTGGTCGGGACTGTGGTGAAGCCATCTTTTTTTGTGGTATCACTGGCTTTGGAAGCTTGCTTATTTAGGGGGAAATCTCTGAACAGGTTGCCATGTTCGTGACATTTTCTGCATCGGAAAGGGATATGTTCGTAGTCTAGAGTTTGTATCCAGTCTTCATCCTGGTACTCCAACAATACTGCCCCTAGTAGAGCCTTAGATATATTCATGTAAACACATATTCGGGCATATGAGGTGTATTTCCTTTGCTTTGTGGCTTATGAAGCTTTACTATAATGACCTATTGTATTACCTATTCCCATGAGAATCTCCTCCATCCAGAACTCCTGTGGCAGGGAGTAGAGGCGGATCCAGACATATGCCATTGTGAAGTCTTCCTTGTCAGGGCTGAAGCGTTCTATCCAGAATCTTAGGAAAAGCCTTGCCGAGTTGTAGAAATATGGGCCATTCTCAAAGATTCGATCTCGGTCTTCTGGGTTGTACATAATGATTATGAAGAAGCCTTTGGAGCTGAGTTGAACTTCATAGTCACCCTTGGGGTTCCACCAGTGTTTGATCCATCTGTTCAGAACCCTTTCGGATGACTAGAGTCCCAAAAATTTGCTAATGAGGGCATGTTCTTGCATGAACTGGGTATGCTCCCCCACTCTTGTTGAGCTTATGATGTCTCTCCAGGGTTTTTCCATTTGTGGAATGCATTTTCCAGGCTCCCACCCACGAGGTGATTTTGGATGGGACATGCTGGCTTCCGTCTCCATTTCCTTACTGAGTCCCTGTTCTCTGGCGAGGAGTTGTTCGCGTATCTGCTGTGGCAGCTCAAATGATGGCCATTTTTCTCTTGTTCGTGCTCTATCGTTAGCCGTAATGTTGTTGTACGAGGGGGTTCCCCCCCCCTCTTCTGCGTTCATATTGGCGGATCAGATTAGGTAAATGTCTGTGCCTGATCTTTGCAGGTGGTATGCTGCGGCGTGTCCTGGTTCAGTCATGCAACAACTTGCGTCAAGAGTAGAGCTAGGGTTCAGTCATGCAGCGGCTCCACATCCATCTTATTACTATTACTTCTATTACTTTAAAGTATATTTACTATTACTATTTACTATTTAGAGCTATGAAAAATGATTCAATGTATTAATTAATTGAAGAAATAATACAAAGTAAATTAACACAATGATAAATGATTTGGAGCAATTAGTTGCATTGATTTAATGCAAAAAAATATGGGTTGATTTAAGTGACGATACAATAAAAAAAGGTTTAGCATAATCAAGTAGTTGTATTCATTTTAACAATGATATAACATAAAACAATAGGGTGCATTGGTTAATTGAAGAAATAATACTAAATAAATTAATCCTCTATATTGATAATACTATGAAATATGAAACTAAAAACTATGTGTTGAGTTACATCCATATTCAAGGGTTATAAAAAATTATTTACATAATCATGTAGTTGTATTCACTTTAGCAATGATACAACACAAAACCATAGGGTGTATTGATTTGAATGATAATAATATGAAAAATGATTCAGAAAAAAGATAAGAAGGAAATTAATTCTCTATATTGATTTCAAGTGTGAGATACAACAAATCATCAAGTGAAATGAATTCAACAATAACTTGGTATTTGCACATTATATGTGATTTATCTATTAATATTTGCACATTAAAACAATTATATATTAAGATATATAAAACTTAAAGAACGTGCTCAATTGGAGTCTCGTGTCCCTCCTAAAAGAATAATATAATATTGAGTAAATAAAAAACTAAGAGAATAATATAATATTGAGTAAATAAAAAACTATGTGCTAAAAACAATAGCATTAAACATTAAGTGAACTATCCTAGTTGTGCTATTTGAGATATTCTTGGAGAAAGTTTTAAGGGATACAATAAAAAAAGATTTATCATAAGTAATTGTATCCATTTTAATAATGATATAATATAAAACAATAAGGTGCATTGATTTCAGTGATAATAATATAACACAAAACAATAAGGAGCATAGATTTCAATGATAATGCTATGGAAAATGGTCAAGGAAATTAATCCTCTATATTGATTTCAAGAGTGAGATACAACAAATCATAGGTCATACCTTGATTCTCCGTGAATAACATGATGTGCATTATTCCATGGATGTAGTATTCAAGATGAATCATTGAAAGAGATATTATAAGTTGAAGGTGCTTCCCTAATTATGTCCATCTTATAGAAATTTATTGATCTACCTTTAAGGGAACCATCTTTGACTTTTTGGTGTTTTTACGAGCTTATTTTTGGATCAATTTTGCCCGAAATCAGGCCAAAAATTGTTGTAACTCCATATTTGAGTGATTGAGTCTCTATAATTTGAGTGCCCCGAGGGTTTTTTAAGGTGGTGAATCCATTTATTCATTCAAAAATGCAACTTAAACAACAAAAAATGGTCATTTCACCAAGATCCTCTATATTGATTTCAACTGTGAGATACAACAAATCATCAAGTGAAATGAATTCAACAATATCTTAGTATGGGGGAGAAGTTGTCACATGAGTGATGTCAAGTGGGTGATGTTAGATTTCAAAGATTTCTAAAATTTCTAAAATTTAAAGTAGGCTCAATTAAAAAAGTCACACACTATTATATATATCATATTTACTACTACTTTAGCATTTACTATTACTATTTATATTTACTATTACTATTACTTCTATTACTTTAATATATTATTATGTTAGTATTTACTCAATTAAAAAAGTCACAGGCTATTATATATATCATATTTACTATTTACAGTTGTAAAAAATGATTGAGTGTAATAATTAATTAAAGAAATAATACAAAGTAAAATAATACAATGATAAATGATTTAGAGCAATTAGTTGCATTGATTTAATGCAAAAAAAATGCTTTGATTTAAGTGATGATACATCAAAAAAATGATTTAGCATAATCAAGTAGTTGTATTCATTTTAAGAATGATATAACATAAAACAATAAGGTGCAGTGATAATACTATGAAAAATGATTTAGTGCATTGATTATGTGCTAAGTTACATTCAGTGCATTAATTAATCGAAAAAATGAAAGGAAGGGAATTAATCCTCTATATTGATTTCAATTGTGAGATACAACAATAATTCAACAAGTGAAATGAATTCAACAATAAATTAGTATTGCACATTATATGTAATTTATCTATTAGTATTTGCACATTAAAACAATTATATATTAAAATATACAAAACTCAAAAAAAGTGCTCAATTGGAGTTAACATGTGTCCCTCCTAAAAAATAATATAATATTGAGTAAATAAAAAACTATGGGCTGAAAATCTTGGAAAAAGTTTTAAGGGAACTACCTTACTTCTGCTCCGTGATTTAGAGAAATTAGTTGGATTCATTTAATGAAAAAAAAAACATGCATTGATTTAAGTGATGATACAATATTTTATTATTTTTATCATAATCAAGTAGTTGTATTCATTTGAACAATGATATAATATAAAATAATAAGGTGCATTGACTCCAATGATACTAATATAACATAAAACATTCTTCCACACACACACACACACACATATATATGACATGGTATTTATAATACAATGTATAAATATACATAATAAATAAGTAGTTATTTATTATCCAAAGGACACATCCTTTCATGGATGGTCACCATGTGTTCTCTATATATGGAACTCTCATCATTGTAATAACATATCAATAATATATATCATCTCATATGAAAAATCAACATGGTATCAGAGCAGGACTGGGCTTGGCTCCCTCATAGGAGGGCCCAGGTAAATGAAAGAGAAATGGAAACCTAACTTAGCTTAGGTGCTACTGGAGCGACAAACGAACCATTAATGAGAGTTGTCTTGAATTGGAGAACACCTCTGTCGTTAGATGTATGATCCAATCTATGAGCTTTTTCGAATGCATAGAACCGACCTGCATTAAAGTAAAGCATACACGATTAAGATTAAACCCTGGATATACATACATAAAGAGAGAAAAAGAGGGATACGGGAAAGTGGTGAATGCAGAGAAATGTGACGTGAGGGCTGTCATTCTGAATCTCGTTAGCCACACAAAGGACTACGACGATCTCGAGGAGGGACAACGAGACAATTTCATTGTCGATTGTTGATTCAAAGATTTTCACCATTGTACGTGTCCTCGTTAGGTTCCATATCGCATGTGTTCTTGGCAAACGCCAAGTCGGTGTGTCGCTCAGACCCCTCCCCACCATTGTCTTCTATTTTCTTTGCGACAACATCAACAAGAAAATAGTAACACTGCTACTGATAAATTACGAGTCCCAGTATGAAATTCAAACTCAATCTGCTCGAAGAAATGTGCATTGATAGATTCATTTTGCAAAGAGAATTGGTATTCATAATTTGTTTCCTTTTTTTCACGTCAGGGTGATGGAAATGGGAAATGTAAAAGCATATTGAATCTTCAAGGTGAAACAACGAAGCAGAGTGGAGTGTGACAAGGTGGTTGGATATCCTTTGCCTTTTGATTTCCCATTCGAAAAAGACACAAAGAGATCTGATGGGTCGAAGACTCGGATATCCATCGTTGGTGCCATACATTGTACAGAGCAATGGGAAACAACTTTACACATCACTTCTATCTTACTTCTCCTAGAGAGAAAATCTATATGCAGTTGCATTGTACATAGAAAGTGATATACCGTAAGACCTCCACCTGTGGATGCTAGTAGGTATGCTATCATGCTAGGCACATATAGTTTCATGAAAATAGACAGCTGCTAGAAATGCATGCCCGATAGGTTGGACGAACTGGTGACTATCCATGTTTCCTTTATTTTTGTTTATACACATGCGAATGGCAGACATATGCTAGACATGCCTTGCGATTGGTGGGATGAAGTTGTGATTGTAGATGCGACTTTTATACAATTTTTTTGGGTGACTTGGGAATACAATCAGAATGTGCGGCCCAAAGGATCGAGTTTTTGGCATTAGCCCTATAGCTCTGCATTCTTGTTTGAGTTGTGTAAGCAATGAATCGACCTTCTCAAGTGTGCAAGTTTCGTCTGCAATGATTGTGTAACATCCCGCTCTGGCACACTTAGAAAACTTATTCTTTGAGGACACTTGCTCGCAAGTGATCTGGATTTTTATGATGATAAAACATTTATCCTTGATGATGATGCGTTATGATAGATGACATGATGTTT
>SNQJ01S0038174.1:102409-121653 GCA_010110895.2 Picea sitchensis | reverse complement strand
ACCCTCTCTACTCCAACTATCCCACCAACTTTGCTAAGGAAGTTCTCACATACATTTGACCCGGTCAGGTGAAATACACATGGAAAGTTGGAGAACTAATCCCTAAACAATATCATCAACAAAGCTACAATGTGGCAAGAAATTTGCACATCTTGATATGCCTCTCTGCTGATTAAATTTATGTTGGCACTAGTATGAGATTTTTTTCGTACCCAACATAACCATAACATAAAAAATGATGAACTCTTGAAGCATTTCGTACTCTTTCCCAAAGAGTCAAGCTACAAGACAAAAAAATATCAATATAGTCAATAACAATTGTTAGATAGGTCTATGTACCTAGTTTCCTCTCTTTTGGACCACATGTACCTCTCATATCTTTCAAACACCTCTGAACGTGCCTTGAAGCAATGTGTTGTGCTGAACCTCAATTTTGTCGATACATCCTGTCTATATCTTCAATTTTAAGCTTGTGATCATCCACTCTAAAAGTGTTATAAACCATTTTGAAATGGTTAAAATTAACCATCTCTTGTCCAATAATCAAATATCATCTACCACTAAACAAATGATTCACTAACTTTTTGTCATTGTGGATGTAATCCTGGTCATGAAGTCCTGTTACTTTGAAACCATCATACAACCCAGTTAACCTCCATCATTCCCAAGGAATTTGATATCGGATGCCTATAGTTGAAGAATAGTCCTTCAACATAAGTTGTCTTCTTCTACTATCTCCATCCGAGGAATGGCCAATAATAGGTCCCAAAAACATTTCAACTTCCACAGGTCTTCTATTTTTTCCCATTGCTGATGAACAAAATTTGCATTGAACCTATTGCACATTGGATGAACAACCATAACCAAACGAGGAAGCTTTTTATATAAAGGGTTTGCAATAATAACACGTGCATAATGGCCAATCACACAATTCTTAAAAGTGTCTATAATAATTTCATATCCCGCAACACCCTCACCAACTGTCATTAAGAAATGTGATTGATGCTTATGTTCTTCTTTCTTACCACAAAATCCCACCAATGTATCACTTTTTGCTACCCATCTGACATATGTTTTCACGACAGTTTCATCTTCAACAAGCAATACAGGAATTGGACCCTCTATACCATTTTTAGCTTTATAAGAAGCATAAAATTTCCCAACTGCCTCAAAAATGTAATTGTGCTCCCCTGGGATATATGCCAATGGTTTTCTAACTTTCCTTAAAGTTGTAGATATCGAAGGGCCATCCAGATTAAAACTAATAAATCTATGTAATCTAGGATCTCCCCACAACTTAAACATCCCATATATAGATTTAGTGGATGTAGTATACCTTCTTCCTACTTTTGGATGCATCAAGTTCTGAAAAATATCTTGGACAAAATCCCAGACTGCATTTTTACCTTGTAATTTTCCTTGCTTCTGAGCCTCACACACATCCTTTCAAAACCTAAACACACCCTTTATTTCTGTAGATTCAAACCAATTTTCCTTCAATGAACTCATTCTAATAGACAATGTAGCAACCTTCGTCCTCTCCCACCAAAGAACTCACATTGTTGATCTATGGCCAACATTTGCAACTCGTGCAACAATTTTGAGTTCAGTTTGAGTCAAATGATCTAGTCTTCTCTCTTTCCCTATATCTCTCCCATGTCTTTTAATGTTGCTCCTTGATTCATGATATAAGCACATCCTAAAGTCATTACATTCATGAATCAACTTACAAAAATTGCATGTAAATTAACTAAAAGGGATCCATGTTTCAGAAGCCCTCTGGCAATGAATATGTCTATATGTGCCATCAATACAACATTCAATACCATAATAACATAGTGTCCTCTTGGTATTCTTCTCTATGGCCCATAATTTCCCACCCTGTTGATCATCCATTAGGACATTTGTATCTAGTGTCTCCCCATTTCTATCAATATAGGGATACCAATACCCCCAACATTGTAATTTCAAGGGAGATAAATGACCCACAATAATATGAAAGATACTTTAAAAAATGAACTAGTTTAAAAAACGATAACAAATAAAATAATGTGCACATTCAAATTCAAAAAGGAATTAAATTAAAACTTGCATAATTAACACACCTGAAGAAGAAGCACTTGTATTTGTAGAACCCATATGTAATAGTGATGGTGATGATGGAACCAAGAACCTAGTCAAACTTTGTTGGGACTTCTCAATGGTAGGATTCTTGGCTATTCCGATTGTGCCAATCCTCGACCTACTTGTATTGTGCAAAGCCTCATCTGTAGAAGTAATATGATTATTTGATTTCATGTGTTCATTCAAAGAACTGACAATATTACCACTAGTTGGCACTAAACAAAACCATTTACTACATCGTGTACATTCCACTTTTACTTTTCTCTTGTCCTCGTATTTTGCAAGTGTTGCTTCCACCACCTTGAACAAATCAGGTTCATGTGTCTTGTTGAAATCATTTAGAAGTTTTATTTCTTTCAAAATCTCAAATCGATCTCCAACCATTGTTGTTTGTGTTTCTTCATCATTACATGAAGGAATTTGACTATTTCCCACTGCTAAAATGTTACGTTGATGAATTGTTGATATGATATGAGAATTTTTGAAGTTGATAAAAGTTTGAGATGCTAGTGATATTTCCACTGTTCCATAAGAAACACCACAATTTTCACACAAGATCTTTATTTGAGCTTTTCCCTTTTCTGAAGATACTTGGAGACTAATCTTCTCCCCAACAAATTGTTCCATTAAACTATTCACTTTGTTTTGCCAATATGCCAATACAACATGATCAATAGATATTCCTTGTTGTACAAACTTTGACGCACTTTCAAATCTTGGTTGTTTATGCATAGATTCCTCCACATACTCGCCAATGTTTTAAACATTTGGATCTTTTTCCACTACACCTGATCCAAGTGTTTCAATTTCCAATTTGTCTAGTTTCCTCTTGACAACTATAGTTGTTGTTTCCACTCTCCATTTTTCCTCTTGCTTTGGATTTAACAAGTGCCCTTTACTAACAAAAAACTCAAAAGGATATCCAATGACTCCATCATCCACAATTTCATGATGGATTTCAGAAAATGTAGAATCTTTTCAACCCCTAACTATGCCAAAGACATAATTCCCTTCATTGGCGACAATTTCATATTCCAAAGACATCTTCATTTCCATCCATATGTACCTTAGTAAATTAAGAACAATAACTATACCAACTATTAAGACAATGTAAATTTAAAATGACATGTAGATGTAACAAATTTATAGCTACCTATAAATTTATGGGATTAAGAAGAAAATTTCAATCTAAACACTTGGAATACTAGACTATGTAGATTACCTACACTTTTTGCTTACAAAAATTGCAAGAAGATGTCAATGTGGATTGGTGGTGGTATTATTTTTGTTTTTTTTTGTGTTATTATTATTGCTACCATACATGGACTTTTGGAAGACAAAGTAGGTTGTGAATGACAAAGGTAAGAATCCATTTCTTTTATAGAACTGTATAAACAAATATTGGCAAACGTTCCAATTGAGATGAGTAAATGGATTAAATGGCATTCCATTCAAGGATACGTTCCTTTTTGTTGATTTATATATCTAAGTACTATTAAGACGAACAAATTTGAAACTGTAGTCTCATACTTCACAAGGATTCAACAAGTTCGTGATGAACTGGAAACTGTTGGGGAAGTGTGGATGAGATGGAACTTGTAAAATTATCACTGAAGGGTTGTACCAAGCAATGTGAAACATTTGTGATAGGTATCCTTTCCAGAGATAAGCTTCCTGATTGGGCCAGATTGTGGGATGATTTTACCCAAAAAGATATTTCGGAGGAATCTATAATTGGTGGACAATGCAAAAGTGGATATGAGGAGAATATTTCTCTAGTTGGGCAAGAAAATAAGGGAAAAGGTAAATCCAAGCAAAACCAAAGTGGAGGAGAATCTTCACAAAGTAAGATTGACATGAGAAAAGTTAAGTTCTTTGCATGTCACAAGCAAAGTTAAGTGCTTGGGCAGGGCAAGTATGTAGTTGAGATCTTGAAGAAATTTAGGATGGAGGATTACAGGTCGATGTCTACACCTATGATCATTAACTTAAGGATGATTAATGTTTCTAAGTATGAGTTGGTGGATCCCACTTTGTACATGTAGTTGATCGGGTCTTTGATGCATCTATTCAACACCAGGACAAATATTTTCTTTCTAGTGAATACACTTAGTTAATTCATGGTGGTGCTAAGGAGGGTTTGCTGGGTGGTAGAAAAGCATGTGTTGAGGTATATTCATGGTACAATGGAATTTGGACTGAGATATATTAGAGTTCACATAGTGCAGTTGCAGGGGTACACAGATTCAAACTGGGTAGGGAGTGCAATGGACATGGCGAGTACTTATGGATGTTGTTTCGGCTTGGGGTTAGTAGCGATCTCATGGGTTAGTAGGAAGCAACGCTCAATTTCGTGACAAGTCCAAGCATATAGATATCAGATACCACTTCATCATAGACAAGGTCCAGAGAGGTGTTGTGATATTACAGTACATATCCACAGGGGAGCATATAACATAAATTCTCACCAAGTCTCTAGTGAAAGGGAAATTTGTTTTCTTCAAGCAAAATCTAGGGGTGGTGGAGAATCCCTTTTTTTCCAGGAGGGAGTGTTGATTTCTATAATTTATGGGTTTTAAATAAATTGTTGAAGTAAAATAGATCAGATCTGGTATAAGGGAATTCTTGAGGTTTGAAGATGAAGTTTAAAAAAAATATAAAAAAAATAAAGGTTATTTGTATTATCCAATTCCATTGTGACCCAACCCATACAACTTTCATTACATTCAACAAAGTAGTGATATCTAGATTCAAAGAAACCAACAATAAATCTACAAAACTATTGTCCATGCAAAGCCAAGTCCATTTGCTCAAAAACTTGTGGGGATATTTTCTTACATACTAGTTAAAAGGTAGTATATTTCATATTTCTTTTATATAGTCATTACAATGCCACAATAGTTATTGCAACAATATTTTGTATTTTTAATTATGTGTATATTACACAAGGAATGGGAAATTGGGTACAAAGTTTGTCCCCATTTATTGGCTTAAAGAAAAATGTTTAAGTAAGTTGGGATATTTTCCATGCGGGGGAATAAAAGTAAAATCATGTGCCCTAAAGACTTAGTGTCCTTCCTCTCACAGTCATTGGACCTTTCAATAGCTCTCAACAATGGGGCATGAACCCACCAGAAGAGAGGTTAGTGAAGGTACAAAAGATCAGTTATAATGAGGGGTAGAGGGTGCATATCCTGAAAGGACTAGCGATATTTCCCAATAACCGTTCAAAATTTGATCACGGTGCAGTTGCAACCCACAACTGCCATCTATGTAGAAAATCCTAGATTTTGGCCTCTAGGTTACCTCATTCAAGTGCAATAGGGGACTCTCGACCTAAGAAATTGATCACGGGACAGGTAACCTCACAAGATATGGGTGGCTCAAGAAGGCATTTGTGGAACATACAGACCTTGGTACTCGCCCCTTCACGGGTATCTCACTGGATTATGGCGTAAGAACACTTTAATTGGAGGATTTTAAGTATCCTAATCAATCAACCACTAAGTTTTGCGTGAAAAAGTGATAACGGGGGGGGGGGGTTGGATCCCTGCCCCCGTAATCCTAACTTAGACAAAAACATTATTTTGTGACCTCTCAAGGGAGGATCTTAGTAGGTTATTAGAGTTGTATTTTAATTTGTTTTTGAAATTGGGGYCATAAACCAATATCATTGCTTAAGGGTTATTAATATGCATATTATTCTTGAGTAGGTAGAAGGTTTAAACCAAGAAACTAGGTATCAACATATGGCAACTTTTTGCGGGCTTTTGAAAATCATTGGATTCTTCTAATCACATAAAAAAAAAAGCAGCATTTGAAACCTGAATGCCTTTTAAAACAATGAAAGGTCAAAATGAACATGGAATTGTTTTTTTTTTTTTTTTGATTGTAATGACTTGTATGTTAATGATACCACCATAGAGGCCTTTCAAAAGAAAAAAAAATCAGGGTAATGTGGCACTTACATTGTTCAATATAAAAAAAAATCCTGCAACCAAATTTGACAAGCCTATAACAATTACCGTCACTGCTAAAGGTAATAACAAATGTTAGTCTAATCCAAGCCCTTGTGAAATAAGAAAAATATATGTGATGCAAAACAAAAATGTAAAGCTCTATATAAAATCTCAACATTCATAGTTCCATATACTGGATATCAAAGAAACAAAACTAAACATGATAAGAATGATAAGAAAAAGAGAAAAAGTAAATTATTTGATGTCTGATTTTCCTTGCTAAGTTGGCTGATTTTCCTTGATGTAATTTTTGCTTATAATCTCCATAATAAATTTGTTGTCTTACTGGTTTTCCCCATGGGGGTTTTTCCAGGGTCATGTTGACCAAAAACTCATGTGTTAAATTATGTGGTTTTCTTAGTTTATTTCAGCATTAAAAGTGGAAAATATTAGAGGGTATATCATGTTTTAATAATTGTTATGATACTAATTTCCGGACAGCAAAAACTTTATAAATTAAAATCTTATGAAAACAATATTAAAAGAGCATGATATCAGTCCTAAAGGCAAGGTTATATAAGCTCTGAGACAATTATTTTAGTAGTCCTAAAAACTCAGATAAACAGTCATGTTTTTCACCTCATAACAATGCCTAAACAGTGTCAAAGACATACATGTTGGGCAACCTATTAGAAACCTCAAAATTCTTCACTATTCACATAAAAATCATGAAGAAAATATTAGTGCCCCATACTCTCTACTTCAATCTCTCAAAGAGATGAGTTAAAAGGTATAACAAGGGAAAATTTTAGCCCCATAAGTCCACCATGTAATAGTGAAATAAATTGTATGTGATGCTTTGAATAGGCATCCTTTCCAACTCCCATGGGATATAGTCTTGATAGTCAATAATGAAGAATTCATTTCTTTACAGGATGAAGCTATTATAAATCAAGAAGAAGACCCCCTGAGGGAGTCTAGGAAGAAGAATAACATAATGGATAAGGCAAGTACCATCCACAAAAAGAAAATGAGGACTCAAAATTATAGAAGTAGATGAAGTAAGAAAATAATTTTCCATAGGTACATAAGATTTGGACAAGGATATTGTTTCTTCTCTAATAGAGATGGGAACACCCAAACCGAGCTCTCTAACCCTTCAAAAGGGAATCTTGTTAATATATAAAAAGAATCGAGGTAGTGAATAGAGGGTAAGATAAAGATCTCGAGTGCCAAGGAAACTAAGAACTCATCCACCTAGTGCTTGTCTAGGCAATATAAAATATATTCATCCTTATAGCCCTACAACGAATTTTGAAGAAAATCAAGACGATGCCCCTACATGGAGGAATGGAATTGGTAGACAATACATCATATCCCAATTACAATAAGACAGGTTAGAGGCCATCAAATGGAAAACAATTCTAGAATCAAGAAGAGAAATAAAGGACACAAGTTGGAAACTACAAGATGAAAATTTAACATTAAGAGTAGAGTTGGAAAGGAAAAGAGAAGAAGTTGAGAATGAATTTGAGAGGATTGTTGTTCATTGGGAACATCTGTCACTAAGGCTACTAATATTGTAGAATAGATTCTATTGTACAGTCCCCTATAAAGAACCTATACAATGTACCTTATGAAACAATGACATAGGTTTTCATTTTGAAATACTATGGGGAACATGCATTTCATATTTTTTTATGATTGCAATGTTGATCTATTTCTCTTCTGGATAGTGGTTAAAAATAGAACATTGAAGTTTGAACAACACCACAAAAAATCCATCACATAGACATATCTTTGATCCATTGATGCTAATTATAGTACAACCTTATGCAATAGAATGAATTGCAAATTGAACACGCTCTGCCTGTTCAATGCCATATGTTTCAACTTTGAACCTTGTTATGTGCAGATTCTGTTATCAAGACACTATCAAAATGTTTCCACCCAACCCTTGTGGTATGTTATTGGATTCTTGTGTGTTGCTATTTCAAATAGCATGGAAATTTGTCCAATGCATCAATGTCCATGCCAACAAGAAAAGTAGGCCAATGGATAAGTTGGCCTATGAAGAATGAGTGTTGGAGGAAATATACCTATAGGATAAGTAAATCATTGTACATTGATTCATTGAATGTAACAGGTGGATTAAAAATAAGTACAACTGCCTGCATAATATGGCAAATGCATCAGTCCAGTCTTCTTTCATCCTTCTTAATTGGAGTAATTTAAGATGTTTTATATTGTTGAATCGAGTCACTCTATGGATGTTTGTGTAATGTACTCCATGACTATTTATATGGGACAGAAAGGGAACCATATTGCTCAAAGGCGTATACACTGTAGAAAAAATATGAGAATTACTAGAGGTGAAAGTTTCCCATAATGTTGAGGCTAACGCCACTTTATTTCTTAGGCACATTTAGGTGATTCTTATGAACTCATCATTGTTTACTTTTTTTTCCATTATAGAATGGATTTTACTGCAATGAGAAGATTATGAATTACAATAATTATCGAACATAAGTTCTATGATGGCACACCCAAGTCAGCTTCGCTATTCAGACTCTAGGTGGATGACAAATCAATCGAAATGAGAATATCTAAACATTCCATGGACGACAAACATAAAGAGAAAAACATTGTGCCTATAATGGTAGAGAGCATGGAGTAAATGGCATGGGAAGAAGTTCTGGGATTAGGTATGGGGTGTTGTGTTGCTAGCTAGGGTCCGGGGAGGTATGTATGTCATCTTGCTTTCCTGAAGAAATAGAACCCAACCATTGTTATCTTTGCTTTTCTGCAACCTAGAAGGAAGCATGTTTAGTATTGAACCTAGGCAACCTTCTCCTATACTTTGATTACAGTTTTAAGATGCTTAAGAATCATGCCATTTTGTTCGCCTTGTTCTAGTCTCTAGGTCAAATATCACAGTTGGCAATTGTCTTGGAATATTTAGAATATGGTGGTTTCCATGAGAGTTATTAATGATATAACTCCTTTCCTTCCAAAAGTGAAATATGACATTTTGTTTATCTGCCACCTCTGGAAAGTTGTAGAGTAGGATTTATTTTATTTAGGAGAGTAGATCTCTAACTAAACTTAGATATGGTTGCATTATTGGCAAAGTTGGTAACCAAATTCCAAATTTCTCTAGCCTTTGGACACTACAAAAAGGTGTTTGTAATTTTTTCATTTAGGCCATAATTAGGGAATTTTGGGGCTTAGTGTTTCGTGCAACTAGTTCAAAATGAGGTCCTTTCCATGATGCATAAGAGACCAAGGAAATCTTATTTTTTGAGTTCCTTATTGGTTCGCACTCTCCAAGCAACCTATTTGCAAACTATGTCTATGGAGTTTGCTTGCCAAAGCTTGTTGAGCCTGGTATTTATTTCTTACCCATATGTATTAATTGCGCATATCTGACAGTGTGAAGTTCATGAATGCCTTGGATACATTACTAGGAGGTAGATAATTAGACTGACACCAAAAATTTTCTTAGCACAAGTAGGGTGGAGTAGGAGGTTAGTTGTTGATGTACAATTGTGGAGACAAGGCATGATGCAGATAGTGCATGTAATCATGCTTGTACAAAGAAAAGTACATGGCACACACATGGCATGCACATATAGTGCATAATTCTGGTACATGTACTCATAAATACAAGGTAGTCTTGATATATACGTGCAACAGATGCAGGGTAGAAATGCAACATACAAGCCTAGGACTATGGAAGCTTCATTAAGCTCCACAACGTCTTTTCAACTTGACTTGTTTATCGGCTTTTGGGTGGGGATGTTTGATCCGTCAATGTGACCATTTGGAGGTGGTGTTAGAAATTAGATAATAAGTGATGATATAATGGTCATGTTGTTCATAATTCATTTCAATATTTGTATAAAGAGATAATATAATATAATTTCGAGTACATAAGTAAGTAGGATATGAAGAGTCAGTGCCATTGAATGACCAAAGGTCAGCTAGGGGTGTTATAAATAAACAAAAGATTCATGTGCATATCCTCTCCCTTTTGAATATTTCCATTCTTCTGCCACTTCTCTTGTTTCATGGCATGGTTGTTTTATTCTCCAATTTCTTCAATTATTTCCCTTTTGGTAAGTATCCAACCAAGTAGACATAATACTTATCGAATAACTTATCTTCTTATGCCATATTTCATTGTCCTATTTTAGATAGATGATATGCATCATACTGTATTTTATTTTATGTAAAGTACACCTTGTTTCCTTCTAGTTTGAATTTTGTTTCTTCCTCTATGCAGAAGGTAAACATACTTTGTCATCTGTGACTCTGATTTTTAGTGAAGTTTCCACTTATTAATTCCAGTTGAATTTTTAACCTTGGATGTAAAAATATTTTTTAAAATGCAGGGATTGAATATATACGAAAATTTTCTTCCTTATCCAAAGGACCTTGGAAGCTAGGTGTCAGAAAAAAGACTTCTACAAGTTCTATTTGACTTAGATTTTGTGGCAGATGTGCTTTCTAGTGGCTGAGATGTACCTTTTTAACACTATTGAGTTTGAAAACAATGATAAGAAACACGATAGAGATTTAACATCACCAACAAGTTATAGAAGTGTTATAACCCTAAATTTCACCATACATGCATACGTGGCATTTGGCCTTCTTACTTGCTATTTTTGCCAAGCCATCATTGAGCAAATCTTCTTAAAAAGCCTATTTTTGAATATGTACGCGCCCTGCACCACTACTGCCCACGTACACACACTTATTGCACCACTACAACTCATGTACGTATGCTAGCTGCACCATTACAACTCGCGTATACCCACAAAAGTTGCAAAAATTAAAAAGTTGCAAGGAATTCATTGAGATTACGAGCTATTGGGTAGTTTTCCAACTGTCCCACCACCTATAGCCCATCACCCAACCGAATAACCATCATTTTGTCATATAAAAGGGGGTGTTAGGGTTTCATTCCAAACATAAGCATAAGAACAATGAAACTCTGCATGTTTCACATCCCCTCCTTGCCCCAAGAATTGTAGCCACCTTGTGAGATTTGCATCAAAATTTCCCATTCTACCCCTTTTTCCTCCATCATAAGCCTATGCCATTTCCCTAGAATAAGTGTGAGAGGAGAAAGATACGTGGAAGCGTAGTTGGAGCTTGGTGAAGAGGATCCCAAACCAGGTTCGTGGAGTAGTCGTCGATCTCATTGTAAGTAAACATTGTGATATCAATAAAAGGAATACTTTTTCTGTCCCGAAATATGATGTGTCAAATACCTATGTTTGATTTACGTTTTATACTGACATCTAACCCATGATTTATATATGAGATCCATGTTTGTAGTTCCCTGTTTATCTTTTTGTGAATGCAGGCCAGCCTTGGGAGGAGGCTTGTAGTCAACGGAGCAATCGAACACGGAAGGATTGACACCAGACGCAGAGTTAAAGGTAGAGTTACCATATCTTTTCACTTTGTAGTTCATGCATGAATGCGGGGTATATTCGGGGTAGTTATAAAAAGTAGGATACTTTTAGACGGTTAGATATGCCTAGATGTTGAACACTAGTGTAGTCCATAGGGGGGTTTTACTGCTATAGCAAAACAAGCGACCGTATTGGGGAGACCTCTAGGGTTTTAGGGGGTTTTATGGGTGTTTGATTGGTTTTTACCTTTTGAGTTTCTTTCTGAGTTTGTTGAGTCTTTAATGGATTCTGGTCACCTATTGGTGTTGTACCAGGTCTCCCTGCCCTATTAGTCTACATGTTTGTATTCTTTTTTAGGGGTTTCAGAGGTGTACGTGGCCTGTAGTGGGTCTGCACGCGTACATACGTGCCCTGCCTTTAGAGAGCCCGCGTACATACGCAGGTTTCTTAACCACCAGTAGCTTGCCTGTGTCGAGAAATTTTTTCCTTAAGAAGGGGCAATCAATCTCTTCCCTGATTGAAGTCTGACTTCTCGGGGTTTCTTGATTTGGTTATCTTTTTAAAGATTTCTTTTGTTTAGTTCGGAAGGGTTTTGGGCAAGTCTTCGAGTCTTTTTGATCATCCTTTTAGGTGTCTTTAGTGACTTCCTGCGATCTGCAGTGGGCTAGAGGCCAGTTCTTAGTCTTGTCTGGTTGTTTTTCACTTTTTCCTCTTTCTCTTGCTTTAAAGAAAAATAAAAAGAATTCATTTTCAAGTTTCTTGTTTGAAGCATAAAAAAAAGAATAGAAAAAGTTTTCATTTCTTTGTTTGGTTAAATAGTTGGGTTGACTATTTTGCTTGTTAAGAGAAAGAGTTCTTTTCTTTAAGTTATTTACTGATTTCTTAGAACATAAGTAGCTTGTAGTCGAGCAAAATCTCGTTTTAGGTTTTCCTTTAAAAGATCTTAGAAAAAGTAGTTATGAAAAGTTGGTTAAAGAGTTAGTTACAAATCTTTATTTTTCAAAAAGAAAAAGAAGTAATTTTTCTTTCAGTTTCGTTTGCTTCTCCTTTTTCGTCTCTCAAAACACACCACTAGTTTCATTGTCGTTTCCTTGACTTAAAACAAGCTGTCTAAAATTAATGCTAATTTAAAATCAACTAGACTTTATGTTTGTAGGGTCAATCAACTAATCTAGGCTAGAACCTTGAATTAGGTTGGAGAGGAAACTCTTCAAGGATTACAAAAAAACATTGGAGTCAGTGCTAGGGAGTGTAAAAATTCCAATAAATGGGAAATTTATCCGAGACCCCCCTCTAACACAAGGGATAAATGTGAGGCCATGTGCGAAAAGGTAGTGGAGATAACCCCTCCAAATCCGGACCAAGCGTAGTTGGGAATGCATATTGACGACTTGTCGTGGGATGTTGTTGGTCGCATTTTCCATGGAGCTTCGTGGATCTCGAATCCGTTCGAGGTCCTCAGTTGTCTTCCAGACCACTTTCTTTTGATACCCTGGGTAGGTTTTGGGTTTAGTTACCCTACTCATTGCGGTCCACTTGACTGTCGATTGTACCCGCTTGGTGATTGTTCGTGAGCTAGCAAGCTAGTTGCCTTTATTTTAGGGACTTACATAGGTGACTGTGGGGGTGTACCACAACACCTAAGGCATATGTCGGGCCACGCTTTTCAAATTATACCCGGAGAGTGCTTCCATGTTCGAGTTGCACTTGCATTGGTAAGTTTTTATAGTGTTGGTTGGCGTAATTGTTCTCCCAACTAGTTAGTAGTTTGCTTGCTTTATCTCATAGGAACTTTTCTAGTGTGTGCTTGGTATTCAATGTTAGGAAAAGCATTACTGTGTCATTGATATTCTCACACAGTGGAAGATCAAGAGCTTCACCGGTCCCGAAGGCTTCAAGTCCTGCCGCCGGTTAATTTGGAGCCACCACCACCACCGTTACAGTGAAGACTTGACCAACAAGGGTCATTTGAGGTGATCGGGCCACAAGAAACTATGCCCAAGCCAGCTCCGAGAGGAGAACACTCGTATCCAGAGAAATCGACTATTTTTGACCTTGGAGTAGAAGCTCTCGGTCTGTATAACCCTTTGATCACTAACTTGTTGGCGCCACTTTTGATACAGCTTGCCCCTCCAAGGGTAACATATCATGAGCGTCAGATAGTACTGCAAGCAGCGATGGAAGAAAATGTTGCTACTTCGTCAGGGAGTCCTCACACTCCCTCTATAGCTTCCACCACTAGGGGTGTTCTGCCTCCTAACCCACCTTCGTCGATCCAGACCACTATGGTCTCGAACGCCTCTACAGTGACGATCACCACACCGTTCACATAGAGTGCGACAGGTCCTCCGTTTTTATATGGGATGCCCGAATTTGATACGAACTCGGTCCTCACCTACTCCACCCTACAGACCATGGGTCTGGGGGAAGGGAGCTCAAACGCTCCTCTACAAGGGTCCATGGGGGGAACCTTAGCCCCCTATAATGCTTTCCCTTATGGTGGGGGTCATATACCTCCTTCGTCCCCCTCGCTCGACGGTGCTTCTCAACAACCCGTCTGGCCAAACATGAACCACAACTTGTTCAGAGTAGGTAGTCAAGGACCTTCTTCCTACACCACGTCGGTGGGTTCAATGTTGTTCTCTTTTTTCGACACGTTTGGAAACAATGCTTTCTTGTCAGCTGTTGTCTCGGCCGGGGGAAACCCTGGTTTTGGACCACAAAATCCTGTGCAGGGTACTATTCCTACACAGGGGGAAAACACATGAGTCTTCTCCTCATAGGGACTCTGGAATTTGTGGCAGGGAGAAGTTCCCTCGTCAGGGATGTTGACCGGGGGAAACCCCTCCCATGGTCAATGGAACCCCAATAAAGGCTCAATACCTATGCTTGTCGGATCGGCAGGGGGAAACCCTTTCCAAAATCTTTGGAACACGATGCAGGGAGAAATCCCCACCCAACCCTCAATGTCCAACTACGGGAATCAACCGACGAGTTCCCAACAAACATAGTATTCGTTCACTAGCCAAGGCCATGGTATGTACCATAACCTTGGCCAACAACCTAACTTTTCTTGACAACTTGGTGCCAGCCAAATTCCAGGCTCCTTTCCTCCTGTACATAGTCAACAACCCAAGCTATTGTTTCTGGCAACGTTGCATTTTCAAGAGTTGTCAAGATTTTTAAATGACCCAATCTGTCACGATCCATGTTAGCCTCCCATGCCGATGAAGTTTCCCTCGAACATTCCAAAGTTTGAAGGTAAGCCTAACGAAGATCCATGCAATCATGTGATCACGTTTCACCTATGGTGCTTGTCGAACTCTCTGAGAGACGACGTCGTTCAGTTGCGTCTATTTCAACGCACTCTCATCGGGAGTGCCACAAAATGGTACATCGAGCTCGACTACTCAAGATACTCTTGCTTTAGCGACTTGGCAATGGTTTTTCTCAACCATTTCCAACTACTTATGAGATATGATGTCGACATCAAATTGTTGGCCAATTTCGAGCAGATGAAGGCCGATCATATCTCAGATCACATCCGAGAGTGGCGGCGTCGGAAGAGTTTGATAAAAGTACCGGTTCCACCAACATTTCTGCTGGAGTGGTCCATCAAGTCTTTGGTACCTCAGTTATCCAAGGATGTTGCAACGTCAGGTGTATTTTCTGAGGAAGAGGCAATAATGAGAGCTCAACAGCTTGAACTGATATACTCTCATTTTGGTTTACTTTATGAGGTTTTGCTAGATGTGCCATGGTCTATTCTTGACAAGACCAGACATAAGTTTGGACCACATGCCGATGGCATAGTTGGTTCAGCATAAGTGAAGCTCACTGATCAGTTGTTGAATCAATGCAACAATTGTCGATACAACAGACAACAACCAGCCAAACCTCTAGTTCGGTTGCTTCCCCTACTCAAACGTCGTATGTACACAGTGTGTAGTCGACAAATCCGAAGGCCAACTAGAAACATGACGGAAAGAAAAAACAACGAAACAAGAAGGTTAAGGGGGATAATAAACCCACCAATAATGCTGGCATGGGAAACACAGTGAAAAGAAAGTCAAAGTATTCGTGTAACCTTTTCACATAAGACCATTTGACTCACATGTGCCCTTGGCTTGCAGAGGCCCAAAATTTATTGGCGTAGCAACAACCTATTGTGTTAACAAACCCATTTCCACATGGGAAAAATTTGACTCAAGCCTCTTCGAGCACGGATGGGGGAAGTCAGGGACCCCCTCCATCTTCTAGTAACCCCTTAGCCGTGAACATTTATATGTTGAAGGGTGATGCTCACATAACAACTAGGGCACACGATTACAGAATGTCAAGCACTGTTGAAAAGGGTAAAGAAGCTGAAAACCCATCTCTTCCTCTCCAAATTGAGAGGAAGATGGGTGAAACAATGACACGCATCCCAAAAGGGGCGTTCAATAAATATTTGCATAATCCGAATGTAAGGGCCACCCAAAATTACTCTGTGGTGGAGGATTTGTCACAGACCCCTTGCACGATCTCTGCTTTGGAGGTCCTCCAAAGCTACCCTTCGTAGAGAAAGGCCCTGTTAGCTGCCTTAGGATCTGCTGAGACCTGTAATACGGGAACGATCATGATTGATATGACCAACTTGAAACCTCGTCTCCCATACCACGTTGCATTTCAAATAGTAGTGGCTCACCCCACAAAATCGTTTACTTCGAACATTTTCCGCACGGTGGTTGATGAGGGTGCCTCGACATGCGTGATGTCATTGGCATGTTGGAAGGCCATTGGAAAACCCGTTTTGTCTATGCCACCTACTCTTCTTACTTATTTCAACCGTCATTCTTTTAGACCACATGGAATCATCCCTTTGTTCCCCATGCAGTTGGGAGGGAAGACTGTTTGCGTCGAAGTTGAAGTGGTTGATACGCCTCTCGACGACAACTTGTTGTTAGGAAGGAGTTGGACATATGCAATGCATGTAGTGTTTTCCACAGTTTTTCGGGTCTTGTTGTTTTCGCACGAGGGATGAATCATGACCATTGATCAATTGTCCTTCTCCAGGCATGACCCTTCATCGGGGGCATCCACGGTCCCGATGATTGATAACCCACAACCTGACGTCATCAATGTGGGGGTTGGTTTGTGCTCACCTTTGATGGGTACGTTCAATTACTCACCTCCTTTTGGCGATGTCAATATGATATTAGTTGTCCCCAACCAGCCTAGGGCTGAGATCTTTCAAGTGTCGTCATTCCATACGACTTACTTTATCGATCTGTGGACTCTTCCTTCCCCATAGGCCTTGATGGAAGGGACATGGCATCCTGACATGTCCATGCCCTTGTCTGTGACAAAATTTTTGTACTCTATTGTCCAACAAGCTTCAGTTGACCCTGATCTGACTCTTGCACTGGAGTTAGATCCAGTTATCGAGCCTATTTAGGCTCAAGATTCCCTTGCCACCATTGATTCTTTAGACTTGGTCTTGCCCTCTGATGAGGCAATTTTAGAGGCATTGACTGGTTTAGACAGACCCTGGGACAATCTCCATCAAAGATCCTATTTCCTCCCAGAGTTAAGAAGAATAGAGGCAAGAGAATTCATCTTGACTATGACTGGAGATAGGTCTTGTCCTATTAATCCTCTAGCTACACACGTAGTTTATGCCGAGGGTAATATGGAAACCATCGCTGAAATGATACGTATTGACATCTCCAGAATCCCTGGTGTCGTGTAGAATGTCTTCATCGGAGCGGAATGCTCCCCCAAGGAGATTCATATCTATATAGATTTATTTAAAGAATTTCGCGACGTTTTTTCCTGGTCTTACGAGGAAATAACAGGCATAGATCCAAGAATCGTCGAACATGAAATAACGACTTACCCTGATGCCAAGCCAGTCCGACAAAATCTTCATCCGGTTAATCCTCGGAAAGCGACAACTATTAAGGCTGAAGTAGAGAAACTGCTCAAAGTCGGTTTCATCTACCCCGTTCAGTTGACCCAATGGGTGTCGAATACTGTTCTGGTCAACAAAAAGCAGGGAACGATTCACGTATGTATGGACTTCCTTGATTTGAACAAGGCCTGTCCAAAGGATAATTTCCCCACCTTGTTCATTGACCAGATTGTTGATGAGTGTGCAGGCTGTGAGGTATTTTCTTTCATGGATGGTTTTTTGGGATACAACCAGATACAGATTAATCCCAAAGACCAACATAACAACTTTTATATGTCCATGGGGTACATTTACTTATCGGAAGATGCCTTTTGGCCTGAAGAATGCTGGAGCCACTTTTTAGTGGGCCATGTCTTTTGATTTCCACAACCTAAGACACATAGTCGAGGCTTATCTCGATGATTTAGCATCATGATCTCACAAGAGAGTTGATCATACCGCTCACCTCTAACTAATCTTTGAGCGATGTCGCTACTATCGGATTCGCTTGAATCCAAACAAGTGAAATTTCTGCATGATGTCGGGTCTTCTGCTAGGTTTCATAGTTTCGACAACAGGGATCATGGTCGATCCTCTAAAGGTTGGGGCGATAGTTCAGTTGCCTTCCTCGTGCACAGTCCCTCAACTTCAAATCTTACAGGGTAAAGCGAATTTTCTTCGGCGTTTTATCGCAAACTATACCAAGATCACTAAAGGGTTCATGTGTTTACTGAAGAAGGGAGTCCCTTTCCATTGGGACGAAGCCACTCAATGCTATTTCGAAGCATTGAAACGTACGCTCACGTCTGCCCCTCTACTCTGGCCTCCCAATTATAATAAAGATTTCTTATTGTATTTGGTCATTGCAGAGTCAACCATCGGTATGGTCTTGGTTCAAGAGGATGATCTGCTTGAATATCATGTGATTTATTACCTGATCCGAGGCCTGTTTGGACCATAACTCAACTACTCCCATGTTGAGAAGCTAGCGTTGGCAGCAGTGCATGTTGTCCACCGGTTCCGTCATTATATCCTAATTCATAAGACCATCGTCGTTGTCTTTGTGAATCCATTTTAATATGTGTTGACATGACGCGTCATCGGTGGAAAGATCAGTAGATGGATCCTTATCGTCCAATAATTTGACTTGGATTTTGTTTCCAAAAAATCCAAAAACTCTCTGGTCTTTGTGGAACTTTCGGTCGAATCAGGTGATGTTACGCTTGAAGAATCACCGATTAAAAGAGATATTTTTCTGATTTCATCTTCAGACCCCTGGTATGGAGATATACTAGTCTATCTCAAGAATTTTAAGTGCCCTGCCTCTGCTTCTCGTGATGAGAGTCAACGTATACGTTATCAGGCAAAAAACTATCTCATAATCGATGACACTTTGTATCGTCGAGGTGTAGATTGCATACTTTGTCGATGCATCACCCATGAAGAAGTAGAGCTCATTCTTAATGATTGTCACACCAGAGCATGTGGTGGTCATTTTTCTGGGTTGGCAACAACCCAAAAGATTCTATGAGTCCGTTACTTTTGGCCGACGTTTATCAAGGATTGCATTGAATCAATCAAGAAGTGCCACCCGTGTCAGATCTTTTCTTGGGTGAATTCTTGTACATATGTATAGATCTTATACAATTAGTTTGTTTTATCTTTTTTTTTATGGACGTGTCATTATTGATGTCATATTTTTCACTGTGGAAGATGTCAAGTGAATCAGAGGTGTTCGTTGGGTTCACGGATGACGCTAGCCGACACACTCAGAGGCTTTCTTTCGCATCTTGGGTGATCTTCACA
>SNQJ01S0038174.1:74153-87904 GCA_010110895.2 Picea sitchensis | reverse complement strand
CATTATTAAAAAACCCAAAATTGGTTGAAAAACCACTTTTCAAACTATAATATAGTTAAAATTGGCATAAGCCCCTTAGCCTTGGGCACGCGCTCCTTTTGCACGGTCGTATGGCTTCATGTGGCCACGCGCTAGCCCCTGGGCTATGCGCAGACCACCCCTACTAGCTCCAATAGTCGGTCATATGGTAACTGCCCATAGGGCCACGAGCCTATCGTTGTTAACTCCCCGCACACATAACCATAATATAACTCGCGCTATATGATTGAAACCGCCCCGGTCGTTGAACATTGCGCGCCGCGCTCTATTTTTAAAACTGACGGTTATATATAATATGACACGCGACCAAGGGCTGGGGCTAGGCCCCGACCCGGTCGCAGCCCAACCATACCAACACTCCATTTTAAATATAATGTGAAACATACATATTACAAGGAACAAGTCATGGCGTAACGGTTGGATGGATTATGTTAAGTCGTTGCTGGTGGGGAGGTCGCTGGTTCGAACCCGGTCGAACACACAACTTTTTATTAACAAACCAACAGCCAATTCCCGGGTGCCACGTGGCAAAACATGATTGGGCCATGTGGCACCCAACCATTCGACCAAGTAATTGCCACTTGTCAACCGATGACTCGTCCATGCCAACCAACCACAAACCGACACATGTCGCTTGCCGATTCGTCCAAATCATCTACCACGCATCGCTGCCTTACGCTCTGTCAACTGCCACGTCAATCGAGCCACGTCATTTGCTGACGTCATCCGTGCCACGTGTCACCCTTCCAGTGGTGACACGTGTCACTTCAGGATTGGTCCAATCGTACGCCCAAAATGCCAAATCTGCCTGACACGTGTCATCACCTGGAGCCGCTACATGTCCTATACATACCTGCCACATCATTGTACGGTCACCACGTGTCATCTGTACGGACATGCCACGTCAGCGTCCGTACGGACTGTACGGACTACACAGTCAACAAATTTTTGCCTGTTTGCCTTTTCGGACAGAATGCGATATCTTCTTCATACGGACTCCGTTTGACAAAGTAAATATACCACCGGAATCAGGAAGACGAGAGAGACACAATGGTGTTGGTTTCGTCGGATTCCGAGCACTTTCATTTTTGAGCCTTTTTCAAGCCCTGTCAGGCTTCTGAATCCGATTTCGGATCAGATGATTATCTATGCTTGGTAGAGTTTACATATAACAATCGACACCAAACATCATAAAAAATGAGTCCATTTGATGCTTTATATGGAAGAATATTTAGGACACTAGTGAGCTAGAATAATCCAGTAAACATAATTTTGCTTGGGCAAGAAATGCTTAAGGAAATGGAGTAAGAAGTTGCTAAAATCAAGAAAATTCGAATGTGACCCAAGATATATAGAAAACCTATGCAAATAAAAATAGATTTCATAAGGAATTTCATGTTGGGGATCATGTTTAAATCTGAGTGAGGCCAAGAAAAGGTTCTTTGAAGCTTGGAAGTTGTGCCAAGATAGCACCGAGATATTTTGGGCCATTTGAAGTGCTTGATAGGATAGGGCCATTTGCATATAAAATTGGATTGTCTTCTAACACTAAAACTCATAATGTGTTCCATGTTTCCTTACTTAATAAATATGTACATGATCCTAACCATGTGATTGATTGGGATGTGATCCAGGTGGAACCAAAGGGAGAGTTCCAGACAGATCCATTGCACATCCTTGACATGGAAATCATAGTGCTTTGGAACCAAGCCATTGGATAGGTAAAGATGAAATGGAAGCACTTTGGTCTGGATGAGGCTACATGGGAGTTGGAGGATGCCATGACAGAGACATACCCATTTTTGTTCTAAATTTTGAGCAGCACTAAGGTTGGTGCTATTCCAAGGGGGAGGAGAATGTAATACCCTAGTTTTGATCGTTAGAATTATTAAATCAAATTATGTAAATGTCGTAAATATGTGAATCTGGATTCTTAGTGTGGAGCTCAAGGACAAGGCTCGATTAACAAATATCTAGGCATGTACGATGTTAATATACATATATGGACCATGTGTTGGGTTTTCAATTATATAATCAAGGTACACAAATATTAATGTTGGAATAAATATAATGGTCCAAGATGGTCATGAAGAGCATAAGAGAGGTTATGTGTACAACTCATCTCGTTTTCACCATGCACCTTAAATTAATCAATCCACCTTCTCTGGATTATCAAAACCATTCATTGAACGCATGTGAAAGGTTGATGGAAGAGTCCTCTCATGTAGTTATGGAAACATGGGGCTGAGTACTATCATTATGGGGAATTGTAGAAGTCTTGCATTCCCAAAGTTAGAAGTAATGTCATCCATCTTTTCACCAATCGTTTCCTTCCATTGACTAAGGAATGTATTCCAACACTCTCCCACGTGATTATGTTCATGATGTTCATGATGTGTTCTTTGATTACCCATGTGAAATTACACCATTCAGAGAAATTACAGACTTGAGATGAAAGAGTGATGGCCATAGGTGAGAATAGACATTGTGCAACCGAGGAAACCTTCACCCACTATACATTTTCTACTCTTTAAATACTTAAGATCCAGTAATTGATTTGGAAGACAAGTATTTGAAAGTGTACAATAGATTGGGTTCTTTCTGCACACACTGAAGATAATTATAAGGGAAGGGTACTTTGAGGGACTATTGAGCAGAGAAGGGTAGGAATTCTTTGTGTTGTGTGGGATAGTGGAAGAGTGTTACTACAATGTTGATGCATGGATGAGATGATTGTCATGTAATTTGTTGAGAAGATTGGCTAAGCATGAGATTAAGTGGGTTGGGATAAGAGAGAGAAGCCTACCACAGTTTTCTTCACCCAAATGGTTTCATAGCTCTACTTAGGGGTGGTATCTAAATCATATACCTACAGTTGGGTGGAAAATCACTCTTACACAACCAATTTTCGGGACCTTCTTCAGTTAAAAGATAAGTTCCTTATCATTGTCTATGGGTATGCAAAATTTATGCATGTAGTGTGTGATTATGTTGTTAATTCCACTGCATTTTAATTCTTCACACCTACACATGCATTATATTAAACAATATCCCTTCATGGGAGGCTTTATTGGTTGCTATTATGAATATTTGGCCTCTATGGGTCAGAATTTGGAATCCAGTGGTTGTAGCTACTTGTCTTGAGGTTTGGATTACTAGATGGGAATGTTAGAATAAGGGTCTAGGCCTAACCATTTCATCTTTCTATGTTATTTAATTTCATGCGAATTTTATGTGATTGTGAGAATTGGAGGTCCTTCTCATCTAATTTGAAAATCAAGTTCATGAATAGGTTTCTATAGGGATGTACCATAAGTCCACCACCATGGTGCATTATTATTGTTGTTATTGTGGCAAAATCTAATAGCTAAAGAATAAAATCCATAGATGTGAGAAGGAACTAGAGGAGATTCAGGATGAGATGGTGTCCTTAGCTTTGTCCCAAGAAAATTAGGAAAAGGAATTTGAAGCAAAGAGAACTGTGACCAATAAGGCCATAGATGAGCTTGTACTCCAAGATGGAAATCATATTCTCACCCTTTGAGAGTGGGAAAATTAGTCTTATGCTACCATGTATGTGTTGAGGATAAAGCATTTAGAGTTGTTAGTCTCCTTAAATTAATGGAATATTTATTTGCTTGTGTCTTGGCCCATGTCAACCTATTGGTCTGTGAGGCCCATCCCTATAAGGCCTCAAAGTTTCTACTATTTTAAAATATTGTGCACAAATTCTGCTACCAAATGTAAATTTTTGTTCAATCATTTTTCAAATGTAAAATTTAGACTTTGTTGAAATAAGGTCTGATGTTTTGTAATGGAATTTCTATTTTTTTTTGTTTTTGCGTCTTCACAAAGAGAGAATAATGAACAACATAATGAGAGCATATTTTTTAATGAGAGCATAATGGGCAATTAAATACTTGCGTTTCTATTTGAATTAGTCCAACTGAGTAGAGTGGAGTTTCTCCCTCGTCCAAACTGCCCAAAATTCCCAAACTGGATAGTTTAACCTCCCAGCCATCTAGGCACAGACTTTCTGGCTCCCTAGCTCCAGGAAATCCTTGTAGTTTCCTATCCCTCCATGCCCAAAATTCCCACAACATAGTCCAACCAATATCTAGCCTAAAATATCCAAACTCCAAGTTCTTTCATCTCCAAAAACTCTTGTCCTCTTGCTCTCCCAAAAATTATCCTCCCCCTTCCCAACAAGTAATATCTCTCTTTATCCTACTCCCACCGCCTCCCCTCCCAAAGGCTTTCCCCTTGAAATCCTCTTGTACACCCCTACTATTCCATTTAATCATCATAATTATTCTATCCACTATTAAATAAAATTTAATATCTGTGCACCCATCAATCCATAAATGCATCTTCATGTGTGTGTGTGTGTGTAGCCTAAAAATAAATATCTCATTATTTAAACAATACTAATTTTTTACTAAATAAATCAGAATTACTTAACTTAATTAATCAAATTAATTAAATTAATCAACTTAATTAATTTAATCAATTTTGTTAATTTAATTGACTTTGGGGCATTACATACACCCACCCTTCAAGAAACTTTGTCTCGAAGTTATGGTCATTCACAATATAAGGATAATAATAACATGGTTTATACATCTAGATCAGATAATCAAACATCAATAATTTAATACATTCATAAATACTAGTGTAAAGGCACAAGGCATGTATGCGTAGTTGGTGCATACATAGCTCGTGTGTGTACTAATGATAATAATCAACACATTTAATTCAATTCATGTATGCTTCTAATCCAATCAACAATGCAATCAACTTCATAATGAATAAATCCACCATTTACAATATTAACAGAATCCTTCAATTATGACAATTTAGCACAAATGCAACATTTACCTAGATAACTGTAATTTAGTTAAGCATTTTCTATTAAAAAACAAAGAGGAAGTAAGAAATTTCTGCTATAAGATTAGAACCCCACACACTCTCAACTACTTCTAACACCCTACCTCCCTAACCCACTTCCATCTTCCCATCCCTATCCTTCCTCTGCTGGACTATCCTGGAGCATCAACTATATTGACCTAACTCTAGATAAAACCCGTAAGTGGAAGTGAAAACTACCTTGACCAAATTTCCCCAGCAGGCATTGGCAGTCATCACCACACATATAGGGGAGCATGACCTAGCACCGTGCTCCCATGACTCTAGGTTTCATAGGGTACACAGTGGGAAATTCCTCCACCCCTCCTGATAGAACTAGGGTCAACACCTTATCATGGACCATATGGTGGCACCGTGTTGTTGGGATTTGTTTCATCGGATATTCAATTTTAGGCAATCACACTACCTGCAAAACCTACACTTTCCCACATATCATAGCAATGCAGTTGAACCAACATAATTTAACATACAAATGATTCATATCATACTATTTCTTGGTCGATGTCCACAACATCAACCATTTTTTGTCATCCTTCTTTGGTTATTACACAAACCATTAAATATGTAGGTTATTTTATAATACAAACTCTTGTATATCCATACACTATTACATGTAATTGCATTTAACATATCATTAACTAGGTATCCATGTACCAATATATTTCAATTCAATTTTTCATGCTTGAAATAGGTCACATAACATCCATCATTAAACATATAACGATAAATATTCATAGTATTTACATACACATATGTCCACATGTCAAAGTTAATAGTGATCCACAGATAATAAGAAAATGAAGATACAACTAGGCCATAAGTAATTCTAGCTTCATTATAAGTCAAAATGGGGCATTATATACACCCACAATTTGGAAAACTTTGTCATGAAGTTGTGGTAAAAAATGTGAGGGGTGATTTCGTCATATGATATCTACATCCTCCCAAGTAGAAGATCTTGAGATATACTTGTCCCACAAGACCTTAACTTGGTCCACCAAATGGTGCATGAGTTGTTGGACCCTACAATCCAAATGTGTAACAATTCGATCATGATGGTTCCCATGTCCGAGACCTGCAATTCCTTCTAATTTAGTTTGTGAGATTCACCAACAACATAACTTCGTAAAACATATACATTGTAATGTCCCTAATCTGAACCCTTTGTAATTGTACATATAGGTTGGTGAGCCATTGGTACTAATTGTAAATGTAAATGTACATATAGGCTGGTGAGTCATTGGCACCCAGTTTTGGTTTTGTGTGCACCTGAGTAGTATGCGAGAATTGTTATCAAAGAAAGGGTGTGCACATTTCATAGTGATGCGCACACCTAGGTAAGTGCTCATGGTTGCACATCAAATGAAGGGTCTGCACATTTCACAGTTTTGTGCACACTTGAGTAAGTGTGAGGGGATGACTTGGGAGTGTGCATCAATCCGAGTTTAGGGTTTAGGGTTTAGGGTTTCAGAAAAGTGTAAATTATGGACATTTATTTATACTAAGTTCTCGAGGGATGTGAACATGTCACCAACTGGCTAAAGCTACTTCTGAAGGTGACAAGTGTCGAGTTTAAGGCATGCAATATATATTGCTAGCATTAGTGTATTTTTCGGGGAGAATTCATTTTGGGGAAGTCATTCTCATGTTTAGAAGGGGCCAAACCATCTGGAAAATCCGACTATTACCTTATCTGCAAGGAGAAGCTTGTAAGTGGTTTTGTTGTATTGTAACCAAGGATTTACTATTGAAGAGGCAGGTTATCGGGCCTGTGAGAAGTCTCTCTAGGTGAGAGATTTTTTGTTGAAGAGGTGGGTTTTCAGGCCCGTGAGCAATCTCTCTAGGTAAGAGATTTCTTTTCGAAGAGGTGGGTTTTCAGGCCTGTGAGCATTCTCTCCAGGTGATATTTTTGTTGGGATTTCTTCCCTGGTGAGATGGGAATTAGTTGCAAGGCTCAGAGACTTCTTGTATAGCCTGTTGTTGGGAACCCTGGAAGGGAAGTGGGGAGACTGAGGGAATGTTGAGAAGAGAAGGGGCACACTTCCTTGGCTGTAACAAGTGCGTGGGGAATGAGAGATTGTAGGCTAGTTGCAGCAACAGACACCTTGGACTGAGAAATTATGTTGAGTATTAGACCTTATCCTGACATTAGGAACCCTTTTCCCTGGTGGAGTTAAGCCCCAGCTCAAGGGTGACCTGTTGCTGAAAGTATATGAGAAACAAAGTCTATGGATGGGAGGAACGCCTGAGTTCTGCGTGCAACTAATGACTATTCATAAAAGATAAGTGTTCTTTATGTTCTTGTCTCATTCATTGTGTGCTTCATTATTTATGGTTAATATGGGTTTAATTCTTATATGTTGTTGCATATAAGTAATAGTTGTTATTTTGTACTATGTTGCTTACACATGTAAGTGTGGTGCTGATAGACAATAATTGTAGTCATGCATGAGTATGATAGTTATTGTTAGTTTTTCTGTTAAGATAATCTTATAATTTGGGTTATGACTCTTCAAGGTTGCTATAGCAAGTTTTTCCTCACCCCATGCAAATTTCTTAGAGGGCCTTTCCATTTCCCTATGCAGACTTGAAGTCCCTTGTTGTACCTTCCAGAGCCAAAAAATCATATTTTTCCATATATACATGCCCTATCAGTTAGACAACATGTGTATATGCAGGTTGCTCCATTACAACCCGCGTACATTGGGTTTTGTGCTCAAAATTAAAAATTGTGTCGGGTTTCCATGTCACGTCATGAGATCCATGATCCTTGACCTTCCATATACTGGAAATTCTCTGACTCAACCCTTCAGTTCCATTTGAAGGCTATAAATTGAGCCATATCCAAGCCGTGGAGGAAGAGAATTAAACTTTTGAAAGCAAAGATACTCTGGAGAAATTTCAGTTCACACTGAGTCTGCATCCCTTTATCCTTGAAAGTTTGAACACATTGTTCAACCCCCAAGCTCTTCCTTCTTTGATGGAGAACCTCATTGTCTCCCTTATATGAGCTTGCCTTTGGTGGAGGATTGAAGTGGTGGAGGCCCAGCTGGAGGGACCTAGTTTCTTGGTTCCAATGTGTGCCGACACAAAATTTTGTCACTTATACACTTATGTCGATCATTTTTAATAGAAATACTCTTTTCTCATCCAATTGATATCTTGCAAATATTTGAATTTTTATTCCATGGGCGTATTTGTCATGAATGTTAATGGATTATGCTATTTTATATGCTAACATCATATATTGTCACCATATGCTTGCATATATTGGTTGTTGAGGACAATATGCAGGTATAAAGCTTTGAGTTGCATGCTCAACGGTGGTCTTCATCAAACGTCTGGACGAGGTAGGCTCTTGATATTGTCCTATTGGCATTTCATTTATATAGCATACTTGGGAATATAGTTGATTTATGCATGCCATTCTGTTTGTTATGAGGAAAATCACTCTATGGCATGGGGTAAACCACAACAAAGTGATTTTCCTTGTAACAGACGGAATGACATGCAAAAATCAACTCTATTCCCAAGTATGTTATATAAATGAAATGCCAACAGGACAAGATCAAGAGCCTACCTCCTTCGGACGTTCGATGAAGACCATCGTTGAGCACGCAACTCAAAGCTTATACCTGTAACTTGTCCTCAACAACCAAGATACACAAGCATATGGTGATAATATATGATCTTAGCATATAAAATATCATAATCCATTAACATTCATGAAAAATACACCCATGGAATAACAATTCAAATATTTGCAAGATATCAATTGGACGAGAAAAGAATATTTCTATTAAAAATGATCAACATAAGTGTATAAGTGACAAACTTCTGTGTTGGCACACATTGGAACCGAGAAACTAAGTCCCTCCAGCTAGGCCTCCACCAAAGGCAAGTTCATATAAGGGAGACAATGAGATTCTCCATCAAAGAAGGAAGAGATTGGGGGCTGAACAATGTGTTCAAACTTTCAAGGATAAAGGGATGCAGACTCAATGTGAAGTGGAATTTCTCCAGAGTATCTTTGCTCTCAAAAGTTTAAGTCTCTTCCTCCACGACTTGGATATGGCTCAATTTATAACCTTCAAATGGAACTGAAGGGTCGAGTCAGAGTGTTTCCAGTATATGGAAGGTCAAGGATCATGGATCTCGTGACGTGACATGGAAACCTGACACAATTTTTAATTTTGAGCACCAACCCGATGTATGCGGGCTATAATGGAGAAACCTGCATATACACATGTTTTCTAACTGATAGGGCACATATATGTGGAAAAATATGATTTTTTGGCTCTGGAAGGTATACCAAGGGACTTCAAGTCTGCATAGGGAAATGGAAAGTCCCTCTAAGAAATTTGCATGGGGTGAGGAAAAACTTGGTATAACAAAGACGAGGTTTGAATGGCCATGTGCACAGAGAATACTCTGTGTGCATAGATGATTTTAGGGGCTAAATTTCGCAAATGGGCTAATTTTCCATGTTTTTTTCAAAAAAAAGATTCGCCAATTTCCATTTTTTCTAAAAATGTTTCGCCCAAATTTCATAGAACAAAATTATTTCACCTTAAAAATCGCCAAAATTTTATAGAAACTATATAAAATCCTTAGAAATTTGAATATTTTTACAAAAATATCGCCAAACATTTTACATTTTGCATATTAAGGACTAGTAAGATTAGCCCACGTTTCTACATTTTAATTTTAATATTCATCCTTAAAATTATCCCTGTCTGTGTGCACCAGAGGTTGAATTTACTTGTGTGCACAGGGAAGCAGTTCGTGCACACAGGGAGGACAAAATTGGTGTGTGTGATGCTAGAATGGTTTCATGCACAATAGTGCGCTGTGTTTAGTATGCTTGTTTATGGTTCTTTTGTGTTACTTCCGTTGTTATAGTTTGTGTGGTGCGACTCAGTTTGAGGTTGAGCGTGTTACTTCAAGTGATTTTTCATATACTAGTATTTAGAGTGGAATCTGTGCACTATATTTTGGAGTAGTGTTTCTTAGTAGTAAGTTGGGTAACATTACAAATTAGTATCGGAGGTAGTTTGGTAATGGGGATGTTACAGATTGGTTTTAGAGTGACAAAAGTTGAGATTGTGTGACATGGCCCAGACTGGGTGGCTGGGGACATTACATTGTGGTATCAGAGCTATTGGTTCAACATTGTACTTGCATGGGCCAGAGACCAACAAGAAGCATAAGATCTATGGTTTCAACACTGAGCCTGGATGGGCTGAGTTTCTATTTAAGGAAAAAATTGGACTGATAAGTGGCCTAGTTTGGAATTACAACACGACCATGGTGCATCTAAAATAAGAATGTGTAAGTGTGTGCACTAAATTTTGGAAGTTACAGGATGCAACACTGGAGCTGCATAGTAAAAAATGGTGCGCGGGTGTGCATGATAAAATATTGGGGCTACGTGGATTAAAATTTGTGGTGCATGTGCGATATCGTTATGTGCATGCACGATATCGATATGTGGTGTATATGTTGAAATGGGCATTGTGCGTTGGTATGTGTTGAATACCAGTGCACACATGGGCTTCAGAAAAAAGGATTTTGACAAGATGGTGCAAAGTTTTTATGGATTTATCTCATGAATTCATCTAACAAATCTTGTTTCCTACACATTTTGCAGAATTATCAACGATTAGAGCAGGACAAAATCAAACAGAAAGTCAAGAAGCATGGAAGATGCGTAGAGAGATTTTAGCCATGATGATGAATTCAAAGATCTGTATGTCATTTTGGGCGATGATTGTACATAATTCATGGAAGAGAACATTAACTTGGTAGAAACCATTAAGGGATTGAAAAAAGTTTACCAAATCTATAAAGATAATAATGGAAGACTTATGAGATCCAAGGAGCAACAAGATGACTTCAATGTCAAATTGATGCAAAGCTTGGACATAATAGAAAAGAAAATGGATAAGGAGATATAGTCGAGTAGGTCAAGAAGTCCCAGATCTCATGATGAGAAAAGAAGAGAAGCAATAAGTGTTTCTAGGCATCATCCTCACTCACCAAAGCATTTATTTAGGAAAGCACACAGTAGCTCAAGTCCATCTCCTGTCAGAAAGCACAAGCGAAGGATTTTGGTGGACGAGCTACATGGAGAAATGAATAAGATCAAGCCTCCTACCTTTGCTGGTGAGCACAAGAAGGATGAAGATGCAGAGACCTGGTTGTTGGGTATGAGGAAGTACTCCCAACTGCATAACTATTATGTGCAAGCAAAAGAGATAATTTCCATCTATCAACTAAAAGGAAAGGCATCAATGTGGTGGGATTGATTCATGCAAGTGTAACACATTGATGAAAAGAAGGTTACCTGGAGGGAGTTCAAGAGGTAGTTTCAAAAGAAATACTTAACCAAGAGGTACTATGACAAGAAAATGAAGGATTTTGATGAGTATGAAAGGAGATTCTTAGAGCTGCTGAAATATGTTGCATTCATCAAGGATGATCAAGTTAAAATTCAAAGGTATTTGAGTGGGTTTCCCTCATTTATCATTGACAAGATAGAATATCATGACCCCAAGACATTGGAGGAAACTATAAGGCACGTTAAGTGACTTTATGATCAACAAAGGGGAAGAACAACTTTCCAAAAGTCTTGGGAAGACAAGATGAAAATCAAGGTGGAACAGAGGAAGAAGGGGACTAAGCCACCATTTTTCATAAATACTCCGCAAGGAAAACCAACTCTTGAGGAGCCTATAATGATTGATACAGTGGGGAAAAATCCATGGCAACAATCTATTCAATGTTGGAGGTGTGGCGGAGATCATATGCATATATATTACCCCCAAAGAGGTGATAAAGTGAGGATTGCGCACAATGTACAACAAGCTGTGATAGTTGAAGGCATGGGTAGAAATGTGCCTAGGATTTATGCAGCCTCAAATAACAATCAAACTAATTTTCAGTCGCGCATGATTGAATTGGAAGGTAAGATTAATGACCAACCCATTACTATTTTAATTGATTAAGGAGCTAGTCATAGTTATCTAGATCTTAAGTGTTGGTTGTGGAGCCTGATTATCTTCCCGTTTCATAGGTCTTTGTTTTCAGTCGTATTTATACCCCATGAAGACTGTAGAACCCTCCATGCGGGGGGGGCTTGCCCCCCCTGTGGGGTCCAGGGGAAAGCGGGCCATTGGTGGGGGTTCAGGGGCGAAGCCCCTGAAGGAAAAATTACCTTGTAAATGTATATTATAATTTCATAGTAAATCTGGACCGTTCATCATAAGGTCACAGATTTGACGATAGAAGTTATGTTAGGGTTTTATGCCCTAGAAGGCAACCCTATTTTATGAGGGAAATGTATTGCGGCTATGCATCATTGTGAATATTGTATTCTAAGAGAGAAAATTGTGAGAGAAAGAAGAGGAAGTTATAGTGGGTGTGTTGTAGGTTGTATCCCTTCATTTGTTGGAGAATAAAAAGGAACGACCTAGCAATTTCTCTGGTGGACGTAGCCTACACTGGGTGAGCCACGCATATCTATGTCTCTATTGTATTGTGTATCTTCTGTGTTTTATTTCCACATTTTTTTTTATTTCTTTGCAATCTTGTTTTTATAACAATTGGTATCAGAGCGAAAGGTAACTCGCAGGAAAAGAGGGTTCCTGGTTTGAGTGGGAGAAATGGCGGAAGATGGAAAGTTTAGGGTCGAGAAATTTAACGGCCAAAACTACCAGTTATGGAAGATGCAGATGGAAGATTATTTATATCAGAAGAATCCATTCCTACCATTAGGCGGAATAAAAAAGAAGCCGATAGCCATGAAGGATGAAGAATGAGAGGTTCTTGACAAAAAGGCACTAGGAACGAGACAGTTGAGCCTGGAAACGTCGTCGGCTTTCAAAATTTCGAAAGAAAAGACAACAAAGGAGTTGATGAATGCATTGGATAAACTGTATGAAAAACCATATGCATCCAATAAGGTATTTCTAATGAAGAGATTATTTAATATGAAGATTTTAGAAGGTGGGTCTGTTGCAAATCATTTAAATGAATTTAATACGGTTACTAATAAGCTAAGTTCTGTAAAAGTGGACTTTGATGATGAGTTCAGGGCTCTTCTAATATTGTGCTCATTTCCAAAAAGTTGGAACGACTTAGTCATGGTTGTAAGTAACTTTGTCTTTGGTTCAAACATTTTAAAATTTGATGATGGTGTTGTCCTTAGCGAGGAAATGCGACATAAAAGCATAGGTGAGACATCAGGTAATGCATTAAACATGGAGAACAGGGGAAGACAAAAGGATAGAGGAAAGGGCTCAGGGAACTACAGGAATTCTAGGAATGGCATATCCAAATCCAGACTGGGAAAGATAGAGTGTTGCAATTGTGGGAAGAAAGAACATTTGAAGAAATATTGTAGAGCTCCAAAGAAACAAAGAGATAGAAAGCAGGAGAAAAATCAGGAAGCAAATGTAATAGGTGATGTGTTGCGAGATGCTTTGATTCTTTTTGTAGATAATATTTTTGAGTCTTGGGTAGTAGATTCAGGGGATTCATTTCATGCCACACCTCATAGGAAACATTTTCTAGATTATGTTCAAGGTGATTTTGGACAGGTCAATTTGGGTGATGATGCACCATGCAACATTGTTGGAATGGGAAAGGTAAAAATAAAGCAAAGGAATGGAAATCAATGGTTGTTGAAAGAGGTAAGACATGTTCCATATCTAAGGAAAAATCTAATTTCAACAGGGCAGTTGGAAAGTGAAGGTTGTATATCCATATTTACAGATAAGGTGTGG
>SNQJ01S0038174.1:63515-74103 GCA_010110895.2 Picea sitchensis | reverse complement strand
GAGAAGGTAGGTACATTGTATTTATGTACTTGTAATACTGACTCTTCTATCTCTTTAGCTTCAACAGGAGTGGGTAAAACACTATGGCATCATAGGCTTGGACACATGAGTGAGAAGGGGATGCAGATACTTCACAAAATAAATTTGTTGCCAGATTTTAAACAAATTGATTTGGATTTTTGTGAGCATTGTGTTTATGGAAAACGAAAGAGAGTCATATTTCTCAGAGTCGGAAAAGAAAAGAAGAGTGGAAGGTTAGAGAGTGTGGATACATATGTATTGGGACCAACTCAGGTATCATATCATGGTGGATGTCGTTATTATGTTACTTTTATTGATGATGCAACTAGAAAAACTTGGGTTTATTGCATTCGAAACAAATCTGATGTTTTTGATAATTTTAAGAAATGGAAAGATTTGGTTGAGAATGAGACAGGAAAAAGGTTGAAGTGTCTAAGATAAAAAAAAATGGAGTTGAATATTGTAGCAATGATTTTGATGATTATTGTTCATACCATGGGATTCATAGAGAGAAGACAATTCCAGGAACACCACAAGAAAATGGTGTGTCAGAAAGGATGAACAAGACAATCATGGAGAGTGCAAGCAGTATGAGATTGCATGTTGGTTTTCCCTTACAGTTTTGGGAAGATGTTGTAGATATTTTTGTTTACTTAATAAACAAAGGACCTTCAATCTCTTTGGATGGTGGAATTCCAGATGAGGCATGGACAGGTAAAAAGTTAAACTATTCTTTTTTGAAGACTTTTGGTTGTGAAGCATTTATCCATATTGATAAAGAAAATAGAACAAAGGTTGAAACACAATCCAAGAAGTGTATATTTATTGGATACAATGTTAATGATTTTTGTTATCACTTATGGGATTATGAAAATCACAAAATAATTAAGAGTAGAGATGTCATATTCAATGAGAAAGTCATGTACAAAGATCAGTTGCAGGGAAAGAAACAGGAAAAAGAAAAACCAGGATACATAGTGCTTAATGAGATCACTGCAAAATAAATTCCAAAGGTACAAGAAAATCAAAATGTACAACAACAGGAGCAACATGTAACTCAAACTCTTGCAAGTGTTGTTAGAAGATATACTAGGTTAAGTAGACCCCCTGAATGATACTCTCCTTCATTGTATTATTTATTGTTGATTGATTATGGTGAACAAGAATGTTACGAAGAAACAATGCAGGTAGACACTAAAAAGAAGTGGGAGGAAGGCATGAAAGAAGAAATGGATTCCCTGGTAAATAACCAGACTTGGTATTTGGTTCAGTTTTGTGCAGGAAAAAGAACATTGCAGAATAAATGGGTTTACAAGTTGAAGGAAGAAGATGGAGGAAAAAAATAGTACAAGGCTAGACTTGTTGTAAATGGGTTTGCAAAAAAGAAAGGTATATATTTTGATGAAATATTTTATATTGTTATTAAAATGACTTCAATTAGGAATATTTTAAGTCTTGTGGCAGTAGAAGATTTACATCTTGAACAATTATATGTAAAAACATATTTTCTCCATGGGGATTTGGAGGAAGATATTTATATGCAGCAACCACAGGGGTATGAGGTCAAAGGGAAGGAAAATTTGGTATGCAGGTTGAAGAACAACTTGTATGGCCTAAAGAAAGATCCAAGGCAATGGTATTTGAAGTTTGTCAGGTTTATGATAGAACAAGGTTATAGTATATGTCGTTATGATCACTGTGTTTATTTTAAAAATCTAGAAAATGGAAGCTATATTATCTTGTTATTGTATGTAGATGATATGCTTGTTGCAAGGTCTAATATGCAGGATATAAATGTGCTCAAGAAGAAATTAATTAATTCATTTGAGATGAAGGATTTGGGTGCTGCAAAGAAATTCCTTGGTATGAGAATAACAAGAGATAGGAAAAATCGCAATTTGATATTGTCTCAGGGTGAGTACATAGAGAAGGTGTTGGAGAAGTTTAGAATGCATAATGAAAAACTAGTTAGTAAACCTTTGGCCAGCCATTTCAAATTAACCAAAGAAATGTGTCCCAAGACACAAGTGGAGATAGAATACATGTTCAGGGTTCCTTATTCATCAACAGTTGGCAACTTGATGTATTTGATGGTTTGCACAAGACCATATATTGCACATGCAGTGGGAGTTGTGAGTAGGTATATGAACAATCCAAGTAAAGAACATTAGGAGGCAATAAAATGGACTCTCGGGTATTTGAAAGGTATTGCTACTCATGCATTATGTTTTGGAGGTTCAGACATTTGTTCTACATGTATATGTTGATTTAGATATGACATGTGATAAAGATAGCAGGAGGAGCACCACATGGTATGTTTTCACTGTAGGTGGAATAACAGTAAGTTGGATTTCAAAACTGCAAAAGGTTGTTGAACTTTCAACAATAGAGGCATAGTATGTTACTGCTACAGAGGCTAGTAAAGATATGATTTGGTTACAAAGGTTTATGGAGGAATTGGTAAAGAAGCAAGAGAATAACAGGTTTTACTATTGCAACGAGACAATCATTCATATTGCAAAGAAACAAAACTTCCATTCGAAGACTAAGCATATACAACTCAGGTACCATTTCATATGATTCATCTTGGAAGATGGACATTTGAAGTTGGAAAATATACACATTAGCCAGAATCCTGTAGATATGTTAACAAAGGGAGTAACCAAGGAGAAAATGAGCTTCTGCTCCACTTCAGTTGGTCTTCAAGCATGAAGGCAAAGATGATAAATTTGACAGGTCCAAGGTGGAGTATAGTCCAGCAGGTACAACAACAATTGAGTTGTTGTGATCAATCTCCAAGTGGGAGATTGTTGGTTGTGGAGCTTGATTATCTTCTTGTTTCATAGGTCTTTGTTTTTAGCTGTGTTTATACCCCATGAAGACTGTACACCTCGGAATATTGTAAACCCCTCCACATGGGGGGTTGTAGGAGGGGCTTTCCCCCCCTGTGGGATCCAGGGGAAATCGGGCCCCCGACAGGGGTTCAGGTGTGAAGCCCTCAAAGGAAAAATTTCCTTGTAAATGTATATTATAATTTCATAGTAAATATGGACCGTTAATTATAAGGTCACATATCTAACAATAGAAGTTATGTTAGGGTTTTTTTCCCTAGAAGGAAACCCTCTTTTATGAGGGAAATGTATTGCGGTTATGCATCATTGCGAATATTGTATTCTAAGAGAGGAGATTGTGAGAGAAATAAGAGGAAGTTATAATGGGTGTGATGTAGGTTGTATCCCTTCATTTGTTGGATAATAAAAAGGAAGGACATGACAATTTATTTGGTGGACATAGCCCACACTGGGTGAACCATGTATATATGTGTCTCTATTTTATTGTGTATATTGTGTGTTTTATTTCTGCATTTGTTTTTATTTTATTTCTCTACAATCCTGTTTTTCTAACACTAAGATGGTGGAAAGATTCCATTTGTCGAGAAGAAAGCTTGGAGCAAAAAGGAAAATTAATAAGATGGTTAAGGCATGTCTATTGAAAATGGATGGAATATGCACAAAAGATGATTTGAATATTATACCTTTGGGCTTGTATGATTGACTCATTGGTGTGGATTGGTTGGACCAACATCATGTCGTTCTAGACTGTTACAATAAGGAATTTACTTGCTTGGATGAGGAAGGGAACTTAAGAGCATCTCAAGGCATTCCAAGAGTTGTAACTATTAGAGAAGTTTCAGCCTTACAATTGAATAAAATCTACAGGAAAGGATCTCAAGTATTTGTAGCACACATGGAAGAGGCACCTAAGGATAAAGTGCCAAATGTTGAAGACTACGAAATACTGAAAGAGTTTGAGAATGTCTAGGTTTCCACCAAAAAATAGATATTGATTTATCTATAAATATGATGCTTGGAGCAACACCTGTATCCAAGACTCCTTATAGGATGAGTACGCTAGAGCTGAAGGAGTTGCGCATGCAACTTGAAGAGATTCTGAAGAAGGGGTATATACGCCCAAGTGTGTCACATTGGGCTGCCCTAGTATTGTTTGTGAAGAAGGATGGTATGTTGAGACTTTGTATCGTCTTTAGGTAGTTGAACAAAGTAAAAGTAAAGAACAAGTATCCTTTGCCAGAGATAGATGACCTCTCTGATCAACTAAGAGGCATGCAAATATTTTCAAAGATTGATCTTAGATTTGGATATCACCAAGTGAGAATTAAGGAAGAAGACATCAGCAAGACTGCCTTCAGAATGAGGTACATACATTATGAGTTCACAGTGGTGCCATGTGGGTTGTCAAATGCACCCGTTTTCTTCATGTGTTTGATGAATGGATTTTTAGAGAATACTTAGATAAGTTTTTCATTGTATTTCTGGATGACATAGTTATTTATTCAAAGTTTGAGGAAGAGCATGAGCAACACTTGAGGATGGTATTGTAGGTATCGAGGGAGCATCAAATTTATGCAAAGTTGATAAAGTGCTCATTTTACCAACGACAAATTCATTATTTGGGTCATATCATTTCCAAGGAAGGAATAATTGTGGATCTAGAAAAGATAAAATCCATTGAGGAATGGTAGACACCAAGAAATGTCATAAAGGGGAGGTCCTTTATGGGAACTGCGGGTTATTACCGAAGGTTTATTGAAGGATTCTAAAAAATTGAGCATCCAATTACATCCTTGCAAAAGAAAGGTGTGTAATTTGAATGGACTTCAGATTGTGCAAGGATTTTTCTGCACTCAAAGAGTTTGTTGACAAGTGCGCTAATTTTGAGAATTGTTGATTCAGAAGAAGACTTCGTTGTGTGCACGGATGTATGGAAGGAAGGGATCGGTGGAGTCCTTAGTTAGAATGGGCATATGGTGTGCTACGAATCAAGAAAGTTAAAGAGCATGAAATTCTCTATGCTACTCATGACTTAGAATTAGTACCCATAGTACATGCCTTGAATATGTGGTGATACTATCTCATGGGTAAAATAGTTTATCTGAGAACATACCATAGTGGACTAAAGTATTTATTTGGACAACCAAGTCTAAATTCCAGGCAAAACATGTGGTTATAATTCCTCGGTGAGTATGAATTTGACATAAAGAATATCAGAGGAAAATAGAACAAGGTGGCTGACGGACTCAGGAGGAGGGTGCATGAGATGCATGCTATAACCATTAGCATGCACAAATTGGATTTATGTGACAAAATTTTAGAAGTTGCCAAATCATATCAATGTTATGAGGACATAAAGTTGAATTTGCAACAAGGTATGTTACAACTAAATTTTGAAGGTTATGAGCTTAAAGAGGATAGAATCCTCATGTATAGATGTAGAGTCTATGTGACAAATGATCAGAAATTGAAAATTATAATATTGTCAGAGATGCATGAAGTTCCTTATGAGAGACATCCGAGTTACCAGAAGACAATTTTCATAGTCAAGAAGCAATACTTTTGGTCAGGTATGAAAAAGGAAGTTATTGATTTTATTGCTAGATGATTTGAATGTCAAAAGGTTAAGGTTGAGCACAGATTTCTAGCTGGTTTTCTATAGCCTTTTCCCATTCCAGATTGAAAGTGGGAAGTTGTGACCATGGATTTCATAATTAAGCTACCTAGGACTGCTAAGAAACATGATTCTATTATGGTGGTGGTGGAAAATCTTACTAAAGCTGCCCATTTTATTCTAGTGAAGTAATCGCACAAGGAAGCAAACATTGCTGAAATTTACATGCAAGAAATTGATAAGTTGCATGGTGTACCTAAGACAATTGTGTCTGACTGAGATTCCAATTTCACCTCGAACTTTTGGAAAGGGATATTCAAATGATTTGGGACAAATATTAACTTTAGCACAACATATCACCCTGATTCATATGGACAAACATAGAGGGTAAATTGGGTGATTAAAGATATGCTTAGGATGTATGTGATGGATAAGTCATCAAAATGGGAAGAATACCTTCACTTGGTAGAGTTAGCTTACAACAATGGGTATCAAGCATCTTTAAATATGAGCCCATTTGAGGAAATTTATGGTAGAAAGTGCAACACGCCAGTGAGTTGGGAAAACTCAATAGACCACGTAGTGGTTGAGCTAGATCTGCTCAGGGAAATGGAGGACCAGATGGTAGGGGTAAGGCATAATTTAAAGGCTTCCCAAAACATGTATAAAACCTACGCAGATAAAGGCATAACCCACATATATTTTAAAGTGGGCGACCATGTGTTCTTAAAAGTGAAAGCCAGACGCAGTTCCCCGAGGTTGGGAAATTGTTCTAAGTTGGCAGCGCGCTACTATGGGCCATTTGAAATTATAGAGAGGATTGGTCCTGTCACATATATGCTTTCATTTTCTACATCCTTGTGTATTCATAATTTTTACCATGTATCATTGCTTAAAAAGTATGTACCTGATGCTAATCATATTATTGATTGGAATGTGATTCAGGTGGAGCCAAAATGTAATTTTCAAGTGCGATCGGTTTACATATTGGATCGGAAAATCAAACAACACCGGAATCAAGCCATGGAATTGGTAAAGGTATAGGACCTGGTATGGTCCTAAGGATGCAACTTGGGAACACAAGGATGCTATGCGGGTAGAGTATCCACATATTCTTGAAGATTTCTAAAATTTTGTATGTACATCTATATATGATGCACTGAGGAAAATGCATAAACAAGGGGGAGGGGAATGTAATGTCCCTAATCCAAACCCTTTGTAATTGTACATATAGGTTGGTGATTCGTTGGTACTAATTTTAAATATAAATGTACATATAGGCTGGTGCGTCATTGGCACCAAATTTTGGTTTTGCGTGCACCTAAGTAGTGCACGAGAAATGTTATCAAAGAAAGGGTGCACACATTTCATAATGATGCACGTACCTGGGTAAGTGCGCTTGGTTGCACATCAAAGGAAGGGTGTGCACATTTCATAGTGTTGTGCGCACTTGATTAAGTGTGAGGGGATGACCCGAGAGTGCGCACCGAGCCGAGTTATATATATATGTGTATGTATGTATGTATTGAGGCCAGAGAGCTTGTGTGATTATGAGGCTGGTGAGTCGGGATGCAAATAGGCTAGTGTGCCTATCTTTTTAAAGTGTAATCATACTCAAGTTATTAATATTATCACATCGTTGCGTGTAGATAGATTAGATGAAAAGAGACGGGGGGTTAACTCCACCGGAAAAGGGAAAAGGGAGGGGACTTAAGTCCTAGGGAATATTTTATTAATATTTTAAGAAAAAAATTAAAATATGGAAATTTATTTATCCTATGTTCCCGAGGGATGGGAACGGGTCACCAAGTGGCTAAAGCTACTTCTGAAGGTGAAAATTGTCGAGTTTAAGGCATGCAATATATATTGTTGGCCTTAGTGTATTTTTGGGGGAGAACTCATTTTGGGGAATTCATTCTCATGTGCAGAAGGGCCCGCACCATCTGGAAAATATGACTATTACCTTATCTGCAGAGAGAATCTTGTAAGGGTTTTTGTTGTATTGTAACCAGGGAATTACTGTAGAAGAGTCGGGTTGTCAGTCTCGTGAGTAGTCTCTCTAGGTGGAAGTTTTTTTTTCGAAGAGGCAGGTTGTCATGCCTGTGAGTAGTCTCTCTATGTGGCAGATTTGTTGTCAAAGAGGCAGGTTGTCAGGCCCGTGAGCAGTCTCTCTAGGTGATAGATTTGTTGTCAAAGAGGCGGGTTTTCAAGCCCATGAGCATTCTCTCGAGGTGAGAGTTTTGTTGGGATTTGTTCCCTCGTGATCTCGGAATTAGTTGCAGAACTCTAAGACTTCCCGTCTGACCTGTTGCTAGGAAGCCTAGAAGGGAAGTGGGGTAGCTAAGGGACTATTGAGAAAAGAAGGGGCACACTTCCTTGGGTGTAACAGGGGCGTGGAGAATGAGAGACTGTAGGATAGTTTCAGTAGTGGGCACCTTGGACTGAACAATTCTGTTGAATATCAGACCTTGTCCTGGCATTAGGAATCCTTTTTCCCTAGTGGAGTTAATCCCCATCTTGGGGGTGACGTGTTGTTGAAAGTATATGAGCAACATAGTCTATGGATGGGAGGAACGTCTGAGTTCTACGCACAATTGGTGATTATTCATAAAAGATAAGTGTTCTTTATGTGCTTGTCTCATTCATTGTGTTCTTCATTATTTATGGTTAATATGGGTTTAATTCTTGTATGTTTTTGCATATAAGTAAGTGTTGTTATTATGTACTATGTTACTTGCACATGTAAGTGTGGTGTTTATAGATAGTAATTGTAGTCATGCATGAGTATCACAGTTATTGTTAGTTTTCTCATTAATTTAATCTTATGATTTGGGTTATGAGTCTTCAAGACGAGGTTTGAATGGCCATGCGCACAAAGAATACTATATGTGCACCATAGGCTGGATTTACTTGTCCGCATAGGGAAGCAATATGCATGCACAAGGATGACGTAATTGATGTGTGTGACACCAGAATGGTTGCGTGCACAATAGTGTTGTGTGTTCAGTATGATTGTGCGCAGTGGTTTTGTGTTACTCCCATTGTTATATTTTGTGTGGCGTGACTTAGTTTGAGGTTAAGTGCGTTACTTCAAGAGATTTTTCACATACTAGTGTTTAGAGTGGAATCTATGCACTAGATTTTGGAGTAGTGTTGCTCAGTAGTAAGTTGGGTAACATTACAAATTGGTATCAGAAGCAGTTTGGTAACAAGGATGTTACTGATTGGTTTCAAAGCGACATAAGTTGAGATTGTGTGACGTGGCCTGACCTGGGTGGCTAGGGACATTACATACATGAAAAACATCATGATTTTTATGCAAGTGGGATGGTAATAAGAGGTGATAGGCAATGAGATTAATTATCTCTCAAATTTTAAATGGCCCTATAAATCGAGGTGACAATTTCGTCCCTTTCCCAAACCGAATGGTACTCCTATTAGCCCTAATACGAATGAAGACCCAATATCCTACTTCATAACTTCGGTTAGTCCTATGTGCATCAACATAACTTTTATGTCTATCATGTAACTCCTTTAACCATTGTCTAACTTGAATCACCAATTCCTCCATCTCTTGAATCAATTTTGTCCTTATTGTTACTCAGTCCTCTAACCTTTCCCAACTCAATGGTGTTCTACACGACCTTCCATACAGAGATTGATAAGACAAAATTCCAATTGAGCTATGAAAATTGTTATTGTAACTGAACTCTACCAAAGGAAGGTACTTCTCCCAATGGGTTTGGTTATCCATAACATTCATCCTAAGCATGTCTTCCACAACCTGATTTACTCTTTCAATCTACCCATTTGTTTCAGGATGATACGTTGTGATCAAGATCAACTGAGTCCCCAATGTTGACTGTAAACTTGTCCAAAACCTAGATGTAAACCAAGTCCCTATCTAAAATGATATTTTTGGGTAAACCATGCAGACATATAACTTCACTTATAAAAACATGGGCCACATCAATGCCATCATAAGTGTCTCTGATTGGAATAACATGTGTGCCCTTGGTCAAATTATCAACTATAACAAGAATTTCATTGTGCCTCTACGATGTGAGTGGAAATCCCACAACAAAATCCATAGAAATGACTTCCCATTGTACATAGGAACATCATGAGGTTGTAGGAGACCTTCTAGGTGGTGATGTTCAACCTTCACTTGTTGAAACACAAGACACTTGGGGATGAAATAGACTACATCATGCTTCATGCCTACCTATAAGTAAAGCTTCTTCATGTCTGCATACATTTTCTTCACACTAGGATGTGCACAATAATGTGCTCTATGGGCTTCCTTGAGTACATTGCTTCAAATATCCCCACCCTCAGGGATGTATATTCTTCCCTGGTATCTCAACAATCCATCTTCTTCAAGGCCATATCCTTGAAACTTTGATTCTAATTGCCTCTCACACTAGAGGGATGGAGTAAAATTTAAATACCAACTATCTCCAAGAAGTTGTCCCAATACTCACTCCCTCAAATTGAACTTTAAGGGCACCAAGGAGAATATACATGGCCTTCTGTTTAGGGCATCAACAACCACATTCTCCTTTCCCTTGATGTACAAAATTTCAAAATCGTACTTTCTCATAAAATCACTCCATAGTCACTTCCTAGCATTAAGATCCCTTTGAGCGAAGAGATTCTTTAATCTTTCATGATCAGTTTTGATCTCGATGGTGAAATCAAGCTCCCTCTTAGGAGGAAACCCTCTAAACTCTTTTGGAAAAACATCCTTGAATTTTGAAAAAAATGGATACTTATATAGGGAGGGTCCCTTCCCTTCATTTACTACTTCCACTACATATAATCGACAACCTTGCCTCATGCAACGTTTAACTCTCATTTTCTAGATAAATCATAGAGACACCTTCAACCTTATACCATGGATCTCTACCGACCTTCATTCATCATCTATGCAAAGCACCCTCTTCACAGAACAATCTACCATAGCTAGATGAGCTTCTTGTTAGGATATTTAGACACTTAGGAGTTAGTTAAGATCTACTTGGTCTAATATGTCGTTAGGTAAAAGTGTGTTTCTTTAGTATGCATTAGTATGCATTTGTAGTTAGACAATCCGACGGTC
>SNQJ01S0038174.1:44774-62292 GCA_010110895.2 Picea sitchensis | reverse complement strand
CATTTATTATATATACATTTTTTTTATATCTAATTTTCATATTATAACAATAAAATTCATGTTAATATTATAATACATATTTCCTTTTTTTAATAAAGACTTTATATATAATAATGATAATCTAATTTTAAGGTAAGGGTTAGCAACCATTTGACTAATACAGTTTACGGAAGTATACATACCCTACTCTCTTCTACTCTCTTTTAGATTTGAACTTGAACTTGTGACCTCTTAGGAGGAAACACATGTTCTTAACCATTAGGCTCACTCAAATTCTATAAATGATTTATTATTATTTCACACACATATATAATAAATAGTTTATATATAAAAATATATACTATATTGTATAATTATATCATTTTAATTTTTATAGAGTTATATAGACACACACACACACACACATATATATATATAATTTTCATTTTAATTATATACTATAATATAATCATACTTATAACTATATTTTTTATATAAACAATATACATAATTTTAACTAATTCAAATAATAAAATAAAATAAAATAAAATAAAATAAAATTTAAAATAATTAATTAAAATAAATTTCATTTAAAACGAATTAAATACATAAAAATATATATAATTAAAATATTAATAAAAAAATTAAACAAAAATAAAATGAAGGGTAGGCAACATGGGACCTCGCATGAGGCCCAAGTGCCTCCCTTTCCCCACTCGTCAAATAAAAAATCTATGCACAAAACTCTACCCCACCCCCTCGCGCTCACAATCATCACTTTCACTTCGCCTTGGCCTTGCTCTTCCACTCTGCACAGTCGAGGGTTCGAGGGTGACCATGATAGTCATGGCTAGCCCTCTTGGGCTTGGCCCTAAGCAACCATAGCTCGTATCTTTTGAGCCAGCGTGACCGAGGGTTCGAGGAAATCCCATGGAGTTCAGTTAGGCAAAGGCGTAAGGATCTTAATGTAACATCCCCAATTTTAATCCTCACAAATTATAATGTAACTGTATAAATTTCATTTAGGCTGGTGAGCCGATATGTTTAGGGAAAAGAGTTGTATTGATTAATATGGGTGGGGGCCAAATTGTATATTATGTATATTTAAATGATTAATAAAAGTAGTAATTGTTGGTTGCGATACGAGAGGGATGAAAATGATGGGGGGCTATGATTTCATAAGAGAGAGGGGTCGAAGGGGGAGTTATTCATCGGTATTAATCTCACCCACATTCCTGAATTATTATCATTATCTATAACCTTCTATTTTTGTTGAGTGTTCCCAAATCCAATCATTAAACTCATGTAAGAGGGTGGGTGTGAGGAGTCACATCTCATAGTTATTGGGAGCATGGTGTTGAAGTATGCTCATCTTTAGGAAGAGTGTGAGTCAAGAAAACAAGGTAAAGAGAAGGAAATTCATATGCAGAAGGGTACACAATTTTTTTTTACATGTAGATTTTAGGAAGCTTGAGGGAAGCAGAGTGCTGGAAAGAGCACCAACCATGTTATGCTTGAAGGAAGCCATGGTTTGGATGTGTATTATGCCGAGAGAGGCTTGTGTGCCTCTAAAATAGGTTGTAAGCCTGTAGTGCATTTTCTTGTTGAGGAAATTTCTTAAGAGCCTTATGAAGGCTGTTGTGAGCACTCTTGAAGCATCTGAGAGTTCATGAAGTCCTAGCTACGAGATTCCTAGCCAACCTAGTGCATTGGAAGCCCTGATAAACAGATGGTATATCCCGAGGGACTGCGAGCAGTGAAGAGGGTACATTTCTTGGGTTGTGCAGGTTGTGGGGAAGAGAGAGTTGGTGGATTGGAACTATTGTAGGAGTAGAGCTTGGGTTTGGGGTTGTTGTGTGTGGAGAGTAGATAGCTAGAGGACCGGATCTCCTTGTGGAATCATAGCCTCAACTCGGGGGTGGCTTGTTGTTGATATTTGGAACAACAACGCCTATGGATGGGAGGTTCATCCTTCGTATGCAACCAGTTGGTTATATATTTATAAACAAATAAGTGTTATGTTGTTTTTAATATGATTATTCCGCTGTGTAAATGAATATTTGAATGTTTTTTTTTTGTGTGCTTACTGGATGTATTAACATTTTTATGCATGTCGTTAGATGCATGGGAAAATCAACATGTTGTTTGTTGTAATTTTTATGGGCCTTTTACCCCTTGTTTTTCTTATATGTATGGGGCATATTTAAATTTGTATTTAGCATGAAAGGTTGTTTTTGGCAGTGACGAGACTCAACTTGGAGGCTCGTTATGTTACAGATTCCAGCACAGTGCTCGAATCGTCACGTGCAGTACAAAGACGATTACGTGCGTGTTGTGAATAATTATTGTGTGGAGTACAAAGGATGTTTCACACACGATTTGTCTCAATGAGGCAATTAACTTCATGATCATTTGGAATTTCGTAGATGAATTTAATTATATGGTATCAGCCAATAGTTAAATCTATGTATAATTTGTAGCTGGTAAACTACAGGGCTTTAATTAGCTTAAAATTTTTGAATTTATGTGTATTTTTTGCAAGTAATGTTCCTCAATTAATTTGGGGTACATTACACTTAATCACGTGGTCATGGGATTTATGGGTTTCAATAGGGTTTGGGCACTGTTGCAGCTGGCGACCGTACGTAACGTGTAGGAGGTAAACGCTTGACCCCTCTAAATCATTATTTTTATTCTTGGGTTTTCAATTTCTATAGTGGTGGCTCATTTCACTCTGCCACTCATTCTCTGTTGGGTGGGAGAAGGGAAGGTTCGATCGCATGGTCTCCCTCCCTTCTCACTTTTCTCATGCTTGGTCACCCTCCAAAGCACAATGGTAGTGTGTTTGCTTCGTAAGTGGAAGGTTGCAAGTTCGAATCTCGTTGGGGGATTTTTTTTGTTTGCTTTAATTGTTTCGGTGGAAGGATTATGTGAGGACCATTTGTTTCAATATGACCAACCCTCCCATGGTTGGCCCCTTTGGGGCCTGATCACAGAACCCACGATGTGGCTCATACGGTTTGCAACATAAAAAAAATTAATTTCATTTTTTTTTATGCTGGTATGATAATAAAAAAATTGTGTACTTGTTTTTTTTTGTCTTCCCATATATTGAACCATATTTATATATATCTCCATACACACACACATAATCAATATGTTCCATAAATTATATACTTAAAAGAATTTAAGTTTTTCCTTCTAATTTCTGTATAAAATTCTAAATTATTATTTTTTATATAATCATAAGATATAGTTCTTCTAACCCTTCTTAGTTTTCTGTCAATTGCAGGTGAAGGCTTGTTACAGAAACATGTAGCTAGCGGTAGCTGGAACATGGGACTTAGAACAGGTGTGCATGGTCTCTTTCCTCACTGCACTCCATTTCTTTTGCAGGGCTTTAGAGTCATTTTAGAGTTAACTTCAAAGGTTTCTCAGTTGAAATTTCGAGGGTTTTAGGGTTGAAATTTCAAGGGTTGTATAAGGTCTGCAATAGAATTCCACCTAAGGGAATAGGATAGGTGGGTCATAGGCCTAATTTTACAAACCTGGGCTCTGATACCATATGTGATGCCTCTCCATGTGTTGCCTCGAAGTTTCTACTGTTTTAAAAGATTGTGCACAAATTCTTCTACCAAATGTAAATTTTAATTCAATCCTTTTTCAAATGCAAAATTTAGACTTTGTTGAAATAAGGTTTGATGTTTTGTAATGGAATTTCTATTTTTTTTGTTTTTGCATATTTATAAAGAGAGCGTAATGAACAAAATAATGAGATCATAATGAACAATTAAATACCTGAGTTTCTATTTGAATTAGTCCAACCGAGTAGAGTGGAGTTGCTCCATTGTCCAAACTGCCCAAACTGAATAGTTTAACTTCCTAGCTAGCTAGGAATAGGATTTTCGACTCCCTATCTCCATGAAATCCTTGCAGTTTCCTGACCCCTCGTGCCCAAAACTCCCACAACACATTCTAGCTAGTATCTACCACAAAATGTCCAAACTCCAAGTTATTTCCTTTCCCAAAAAATATGTCCTCCTGCTCTCCCAAAAATAATCCTCCCTCTTCCCAACAATAAATCCCTCTCCTTATCATACTCCCACTACCTCCCCTCCTGAAGGATTTCCCCCTAACATCCTCCTGTACACCTCATATACCCCATTTAATCATCATAATTTCTCTATCCATTATTAAATAAAATTTAATAATTGCACACCCACCAATCCACAAATGCATCTTCACATGTACACACTCACATGTTAGATTTTCTTTAACTTTATAGAGAAATTAGGTTTACCATTATATTTAGATCTTGTTTCACATTATAATTTCTATCATGTATTGAAAATAAGAGCAGCAGTAACAAGCACAAAAAGACACAAGAATTTATCCTGGGAACACCCCAAATGGGGGAAAAACCCAACCAACATTTCTTAGAGAGATTCCATCCAAACAAGTCCAACCTTGAACCAACAGATAAACCTTAACACAATGGATAGCTAAATATGCAACCATAAATACCACCCTAGCCGCAACAACAACACCATACAAGAGTAGCGCACCTCTACCAAGGGTAGCACACAAGATAGAGTTACCACAAAGACTGAACAATAAGAAACTTTTGCTACTGCAGCTGCTGCATCACCTTCCTCAGACTTGCGCCTTCCTTTTCTGTGGATGAGAGAGTGTGAGTGAGTGTATCAAATGAACTAAGGTGCCTTGTATTTATAGTCTTATTGACCTCCTTACTGGGATGCCTTCTCCTTTGGGATGGTGTCACTTCATTATTCTTTATTCTTCTAGGTCGACTTCTCTTCTGGGATATTTACACATATGTTCAATGGTTCTCTTTATTCCGGAATATTATTCTCATCTAAGATAGGTCGTCTAGGAGGGAAAGTACCTCCCGCAACTACCAAACATCAACACTCCCTCTTGGCTAGGGAGGTACCTTTCACGATGTCTTCTTTTGGTAGTCCACTGACTACTCTGCAATCAACTAGTAGCACACAACTACTACCATGCCATTGGTAGCTTGAATCATCGATCTCAGTCCCCATGAATATGTTGTGATCAAATAATAGCACACAACTACTTCCAAGTGGTCTGGTAGTCTCCATGGAAATCAACTAGTAGCACACGGCTACTACAATTCCATCCAATGGAACACAACTATTGTAAAGTGATAGTAGTACACAACTATTGTCATAGTAGTACATAAATATTTTCCAGTGGTACACAACCAACACTATAGTAGTACACAACCATTTTCTAGTGATACACAATCACCGTCAGTGGTACACAACCACTGTAGTAGTACACAACTACTGTCCAATGATACATAATCATCGCGAGTGGTACACAACCACCATAGTAGTACACACCTATTTTCCAATGATACACAATCACTGCCAGTGGTACACAACCATCATAGTAGTACACAACTACTATCTAGTGATACACAATCATCGCCAGTGGTACACAACCATCGTAGTAGTACACAACTACTATCTAGTGATACACAATCACTGCCATTGGTACACAACCACCGTAGTAGTACACAACTACTGTCGAATGATACACAATCACCACCGATGGTACACAACCATCGTAGTAGTACACAATTATTTTCTAGTGATACACAATCACTGCCATAGGCTCACGACTATGTAACAATCCACTAGTAGCACACAACTACTAACATGTTGTCCAATAACACACAACTACTACCATAGTCTTATGACTACGCTATGATTTTTATCCTCTCCCAGTAGTCTTATTCACACCTAGCCACCTCTCATGGTGTAGGCAAGATTAGTATCTAGTTGTGCATTACTCCCTCAATCACCTCACATGAATGCTCTAGGAAACCCTTGGCCAAAGGGGTTAGTTGGCTGGAGGAGAAACACCACACCTCCATCTCAATGAGAGTGAACATTTTTCATCACGCCAAGTTTGTCTATGAAGTACTCATACTTCACTCTAGACATAGGCTTGGTGAGAATGTCCATTATCTGCTCATCTATGGATATGTATCGGAGCTCCACAACTCCTCTCTGCACCATGTCTCGAATGTAATGGTATTTTATCTCTATATGTTTTTGACTTGTCATGAAAGACAAGATTCTCTTAAAGCTTCACACAACTTTGATTGTCACAATGTATCAAAGTGGGCTCCAACTCTAGATCAAATATCCCTGCAAGAAACTTCTGAAGCCACATTACTTCATGGCTTGCAACACTAGTTGTGATATACTATACCTCTATTATACTGAGTGCCATTAACGTCTACTTCCTGCTTAACCATGAGACCATACCTGATCCCAAACTGAAGCAACATCCATATGTGCTTTTCTAGTCCACTGCACTCTCTGCCCAACCAGAGTTTGTATAACCCTGCACCTTCACATATCCATCTGAGACATATCTCAATCCATATCCAACTATACCATGTAGGTACCTCAAAATGTGTTTTGTTGTTATCCAATGTACATGTCTAGTCTCAACCATGTACTGACTCAAAGTGTTCACTGCAAAACATATGTCCGACCTGGTGTTAACCAGACACATTAAGGATCTGATCAAGTGTTTGTACATCATGGGATCCGCCAAATCTGAAGATGAATCACTCAAGAGCTTCAGATTTGTCATCATAGATGTGGCCATGGACTTGCAGTCCATCATCATGAATCTTTGCAAGATCTCAAATGTGTATTTTCCTTGGCTAAGGAAAATCTCATCTCTGTCACACCTCTAATCCCATCAAATATAGATCCTTAATTTTGAACTCTGAAGTGATTTCTCTCTTGCACCCATCTGTGATATTCTCATCCCCTATAATAAAACGGTCATCCACATATAGGATTAATGGGAAACAATCCGCAAGCTCATTAAATAACTGTCTGATATGGCATACCATGCCCCTGGGTGCTTGCTTAAGCTCGTACAAAGATTTCTTCATTCTGTAAACACGAGACTCCTTCTCATGTATCCTGTGGCTACTCTATCTACACTTGTTCTGGCTATTGGAGAAAGTGTCTCCTCATAATCTTCTCTCTCTTGTTGGGAGAATCCTCTAGCCACAAATCTAGATTTGTACATCTCTGTGTTTCCATTTGCAACATGCTTGATCTTGTAGATCCACTTGGAAGTCACCATTGACTTACCTACTGGTCTGAGAGCCACTTTCCACACATCATTCTTCATCGTGGACTGATACTCTTCCATCATGGCATCCTTCCACACGTGTTGCTTAGCAACTTCCTCAAAAGTGGAAGATTATGAATCAATTATATTCCTCATCAATGCCACATAGCTGGAAACCTTGTGTGGTCTCTTTCTCTCTCTGGAACTGAGGAAAAATCCATATACTAGTCCTTCTTACTGGCTTTCTCCTCTGTCACTAAAACAAGGGAATCCTCCAAGAAGGTCTCATATCTCCTTGAGGCCTCTGAAGCTTAGATCTAGATTTCTCAACTCGTGGCACTTGTTTGTCAGTCTTGGAGGACATCTCTCTCTCCCATCTGAATCTGAGGAGGAATACTTTATGAATGAAAGTCTCTAAGCCACTGACTCTTTCTGATATTAGGCTCACTCTAAGTCTTCATGCTCCCTCTGAATCTTGACTCCCTCTGATTCTATATAATATCTGGAGCCATCTGCTCCCTCTGCATGCACTAACCTCCTCTGAAGTATGATCTCCTATGAACTGTCCTGAGGAGGCTTCTCCTCCCTACTGGATCCTGAGGGATGAATCCCTCTTAACTTTAGCTCCTTCTGATATGGTACTTGGTGGGATCACATGCCTCACCACTGGTGGAGCCATATGATCCTCCTCATGATATGGCTCATCAATGCCATATATATGTATCCCCTTTTCATCCTGCAAAGTATCACAAGACCATGTTGGTCTCTTCCTAGTCACTACAACGATTCTGGGTAGGCCCTTTTGGCTCTACTGACTCTCCTTTATGATCTGAAGAGTGATCAACTGAACTAGAGGGATATGTATAGACATCTTCGGGGCCTTTTGTTCCATACAATCATTCTCCATATGATATATTATGCAAAAGTACCCTTCTTGTCAGAAAGTTCTGACTTCGTCCTTTTCTACTTCATTACATGGATGTGCACGATCATGTACACAACTCTATGTCTGGACAGTCTGCTCCAGGTATACTATAGAGACCATCTAATATGTTTCCTCCTGCAACTGTCATTATAGCTCCCTCTCAGATCTATCACCTATGACCTGCCCAGAACAAGAGAAACAACAACCAAGAATTTCTCCTAGAGGAGATCAATTTCATCTTGCAAACAAGTGCATCATTAATACTAAACAATGAGTATTTACTTAATAACCATCATATCAACAACATTCAAGTGTTACTAAACATTTGATAGTAATGGAACTCTAAAGACTACTATTCTAGTTACAACACTTACTTAAGTTATAGCAATATGAAATATCAAACATTATATGTAAACCTGAAGTCTAGTTGTTGATGTCCCATTTGAGTTGTCTTCTACTTCTCGATCATGTGTTTGGAAGCACCCTATCTAAAATACATACTCTTCATCCTTTGAATCCTTTTCCTTTTCCTGGGGTGTGGTCCCTTTCATGTCAGTTGCATGTGCATGATGCTTCCCTTGTTCATCCTTATGGGGACATTGAGAGGCATAATGTCCCAACTTCTTACAGTTGTAGCATCTAACTTTTGACGCATCCTTCTTAAAACGTGGTATTTTATATTTATTCAGACTGACTTCTCTTCTTTCTTTCATTTTCTTCACATGAGCAACAAGATCTTAGTTGTCATCGTCATTTGTCTTCTGATATTTGGACATTAGCCTATATTCTTCTTGGGTACAATCTAACCATAAATTGTTAAACATGGACAATTTTATTCTTGCGTAAATCCATTGAACAACTGGGTCCCAAGAGGAAGGAAATACATTGATTGTGGTAGTCACAATTTCAACTTCATCCATTGGTTCTCCCATAGATGCTAACCGGTCCTTGATCTGCAAGATTCTCATGAAATAGTTGAAGACTGTTTCTAACTTATTCATTGTCACATTTCTGAGTTGATGCCTTAGAGTAAGCTTCCAACTAGTGTTCTTACTTTCATAAAGTCTGGTTAGAGCATCAAACATTTCCTTCAGTGTCTTTATTTCTGATACATTCGATATTAGATGATCCTTAATCGAGTCTGTCAAGATCATCTTAGCCTTGACTTCATTCTTCCTAAACTGTTCTTTGGCTTCATCTTCTTTTAGTTCTGGAAGCACCTGCTTGACATGATCCAATAACTCATTCTCTTCTATAATGAAGAGTACCCTATGCTTCCAAGATCTGAAGTTATCTGCTCCATCCAATCTATCCTCAACTCTCATACTGGATGACATTTTCGTCAGTAGAAACCCTAGATCTGAGAAATTTCAAATTTCTGAACTTCACAGAATTGCAACTAGAGTGTTGCAGGGGGTGCGCTAGGGAAGGGAGAACTTCTGTTTGGTGAAATTAGTCCCATTTCCCCAGGACTACTTCTCAATGAGCTTGACAAAGATATTACAAAGCAATGACAAGGTATTGCTGCAAACGATATTTCTTCCAATGGTTAGACTTTTCTAAAGGTAACAAACTCTAAAACCATGTTAGATTTTCATTAACTTTACAAAGAAATTAGGTTTACCAATATATTTATATCTTCTTTCAGACTATCATTTCTATCATGTATTGAAAATATGAGCAGCAGTAACAAGCACAAGAAGACACAAGAATTTATCCTGGGAAAACCCCAAATGGGGGAAAAACCCAACCAACCTTTATGAGAGATTTCATCCAAACAAGTCCAACCATGAACCAACATATAAAACTTAGCAAAATGGATAGCTAAATATACAACTAGAAATACCACCCCAGTTGCATCAACAACACCCTACAGGAGTAGCACACCTCTACCAAGGGTAGCGCACAAGAGAGAGTTACCACAAAGACTGAACAATAAGAAACTTATGCTACTGCAGTTGTTGCATCACCTTCCTCAAACTTGCACCTTCCTTTTTGTGTGGATGAGAGAGTGTGAGTGATTGTATCAAATGAGCCAAGGCTCGTATTTATAGTCTTCTTGACCTCCTTACTGGGTTGACTTCTCCTCTGGGATGGTGTCACTTCATTATTCTTTATTCTTCTGGGCCGACTTCTCTTCTGGGGTATTTCCACATCTTTTCAATGGTTCTCTTGCTTCCAGAATGTTCTTCTCGTCTAATATAGGTCTTCTAGGAAGTAAAGTACCTCCCATAGCTACCAAACATCAACAACACACACAACTTAATAATAAATATCTCATTATTTAAACAATATTAAAATTTTACTAAATAAATCAAAATTACTTAACTTAATTAATCAAATTAATCAAATCAATTATATTAATCAACTTAATCAAATTAATTAAATTAATCAGCTTTGGGGCATTATAGTGCCTTTGGAATCTCAGGTGACCCCTCTTCCTCCATTTTTCATTAGATACTCCATTGTGCCCTGTGGATTATGCTACTTTGGATGACTCCTCTGCGTCCAACGCTTTCAACACTCCATCCACCCAAGTGGAATCAATGGATGGATCTTATTCTAGGCATTAGTGGAATCTATTGATTTGACCTTCCATCAATAGTTCACCCCGACCCAAATGTTATGGAATTGAGAGTGAAGTAAGCAAGTCCACTTCATAGATTTTGAATGTCAAAATGTAATCCCTATTTGTTGTTTTCTTAAAATTTCATATCCTCTCATAAGTTAAATTATGTTTTGTTTCTTTTGTTTACTATTAGGTATATCTAAGAATATCCCCCTCTTGGAACACAAGAATGTGTATTTTTCTACTTTTACTGTGTTTATTTTAAAACTCTTCTCTCTATATTTATATTTTTTTATAAGTTGTTGTTGAGATATAGCCACAACATTTTTTCAAATGCCCCATACTTGGAATGTAATACCGATACCTTAAATTTTTATCATCATATGTAATTTTTGCTATTATCACTGTAGGATTGTATTTCTTGAAGAATTTTCTTGAAAAACTTCTCATCTCACTTGATGTTTAACAACATTTACTGTCATGTTGAACAATATTTTTCATGAATGTTTTTTTGATGATTGAGTTTTTTTTCTTAGAAAACAAATATAATTTTATTATATAACAAAATTACATTATGTAAATGCATGATCACATTTCAAAAAATCCCTCCTTGGGAAGATCAGAAATAAATCCATACATTACCCTTCTCCTTCATATCCTTCAAACTATTCCCAAACATAAAGCCACAATAACTAGTACATCCATAAGAAATCTCAAAAACTACCCCTAAATCCCATATGGGATTGACTACCCAACACAATATCTAATAAAAGTGGGTAAGAAAATATTCAAAAGTTGAGCTAGTAATGGATTCGTAAATGTGCCAAGATTTTGCATCCAATAGCAATCCATCCTTTGAGAGAGAGTTTGAATCCTTATTCCTTTCTCTAAAAACATGATAAATGAGATATAGTTAAAAATAGAACAAACCAATTTGATCTCCTCAAATATTGAAATTCCATTCATCCAGTTTACCACTACAGGGAATCTCCAAAGATTCGAATATTTTGTGATCCTTTTTCAACTTCTAACATTATAAACGACTTTAATGCCATGATCTCAAGTAAATTAGTTGTGCCTCTTCCCAATATAGATTTGAACTTTAAAATATGAGCATCATATAAATAAAGAACACCTTCCGAACCACTCGATGGAGGATCCCATTGAATTGCATCATCAAAGAAGGCCCATGCATTACTTTTATCAATATGTTCCTCACTCTAAGGTGTTTTTACTTTATTAACTAATCAAAATCTTCTAGACTAGACAAACTCTGGGCAACACATTGGATATGAGGGATATACCTTCCCTCAAAGATATATGCATTACGAGCTAGCCGTATTTACTAGGTATCTAACAAAGGCAATTCCTTAACATAAACAAATGCCTAATGGACTCATGAAAATATTTACATAGAACATGAGCACCTAACTGGACCATTTAAAGCCTCTTTTTTGCATGATATCTCAAGTAAGGACCTAGTCCTTAAAGCTAACTAGATAAATATATGGCACTCTAAGGGGGTTATTGGTGATGATTCAACCTTAAAAGTTTTAGGCTATGGTGATGTCATTATATATAGTGAATTTTGGAGATGTTCTTCATGTTCCAAGTGTTGAACCTATCTACCGCATTACATATACCAATATAAGGTGGAATTATTATTGGATTGATGGGTTGTGAAGGACATGAGTGATGGTTTCAAGGTGGTTTCATCTAGATATTATGACAAATATAATCATATGTACACGTTGGGGAAGAGTCCATCTTTTTTAAAGATAAAAAGTTGTGTTGTTGTGGTAGCCAAACATGCTATTGTATCAACGTTTTATCACACCAATTATGGGTATGTGTGACATATGGGTCAATACATATGGTTGATGACCTTCCACATATTGAGCCACCCAAAGGCGTCTATGAAAGGTGTGTATTGGTGAAACACCATCAAGAATCCTTTCCCAAGGACAAAGTGAGGTGAGCTTCTCAACCTCTTGTGTTGATTCATAGTGATATCAGTGGGCCTATGGCTACATCTTCTATTGTGGGAGATAAGTATTTCCTCAAATTCATTGAGGAATTTTCCCTCTTTCTTTGGTATCCACCATTAAATCTAAGGATAATGTATTTGGAAAGTTTAGGGAATTCAAATCTCTTGTTGAAAATGAAAGCAATGGGAAGATCAAGTATTTCAACACTAATGGAAGAGGTGAATATATTAGAAATGATTTCTAGTGATTTCTCATATATTAGGGAAACTATTGGAAGAGAATCATCCCTTATAGTCCATAGAAAAATGAAGTAAAAAACAAAGAATATGGCTATCATGGAGATGGTTTGTTGCATGCTTCACTCCAAGAAAATGAATCTTTCATTTTGAGGAGAGGCGGTTGTTTGTGAAACCCATATCATCAATAGAACACATACTTGTGTTGTCACATTTATGACCCCTAATGGCATTGTATCAAACCTTCTATTTCACATTTAATTTTTTTTGGATTTAGTGCATGGGCCCATGCTCCAAATGACTGGGGAAATGCATCTACATCTCTAAACTCCTACTACACTCTAATTGATTTCAATGAAACTTTTCACTAGGATATTTCCTTTATAATCCCATCACTCATAGGTTGGTTGAATATAAAGAAGCTATTTTTTTCTCAAGTCCCTACTCACGGTCCACCAAGATCTCCCTCATTACCTCTTTCAGAATATTCTTCAAGTGGTTCTCAACATGCTTCCATGGATTATGCCTCTTCTTATCAATTTGGAAGTCATCTTTTATGTGCCTCAACGTATCTTATTACATCCTTCTCCTTCACATTGAAATTATGTTGGTCCTCTTCCTCCTTCTATGTGTACTCTTCCAAGCACTCTTGTTACAGTATTTAGGTAGACTCTCATGGGTGATAAGGAATCTATTGATGAATTGTCCAACTTTCTTATTGTAAATGTATTTTCACATCTTCCAGATACTCTCACTATTGGCTCATCTAGTACTCATGTTGTACATGTTGATTCTTTTGTTAGTGGCTCATGCATTTCTCATGTTGAATATGTCATGCAATGTTCATGTTAAAGATGTATATGGTCTTGTCGATTCCACTCCATTATTCAAGGACAATAATGATGACTTCCCATCTACATTAGTTACTCTTCCTTTGTGTAATTCAAGGCCTATTCCTAAGTTGAATATCTTTTCCATTGTTGATGCCACTTCCATCAAACGCCTTTATTACTCTGGTTGTTAATTTTCCTATAGAGTTCGAGGACCTTGTCCCCAAAACACTCTGGAATATTATGGATGATCCCGATGGATTGAGTCTTGATTGAATGATATGGAGTTTATGGAGGGTGATGCCCTTGCTCATTATAAAGGGAAGAAGTATATCTTGTGATGTAATGCTTTCACTATGTGCCCCCTCTTTAGTATGGGGGTATGTTGGTATTATTGTATAATCTTGACATGTGGCTATGACATACTAATATGTATCATTAATGTATTTATAATCATGGCTAAGGCCATACTTTGATAATTTATTCACATTTATTGTAATACAAAGGAGTGGTTAAGACCAACCTAGTCAAACTTGTACAATAGACTCATTGAGCCCTCTTGGGTGTAGCACCCTACTTGAGTTGTGTATAAATACGCCACAACTCTCATTTGTATGATCTCATCTTGTGATCTTCTTGATTTCTCTTATAAAGTGTGTTATGCCTAAGGTTACTTATGTCTTTGGTATTCTATTGTGATTGGAATTTCTTTATTTTATGAGCACTTATGCATCACTTTTGTAGCATACTTGTGCTTGTTTGTTTCTCTCTCTCTCTTGCAAATTAAGGTTATCTCTTGTTAGTGCACTTGTCATTGGATTTTTGTAGAATGTGGGTTTCTCTTTGGTTACATTTAGTTCACTTGATTTCACTTGGGAATCTTAACAATATATCTTTGGCCAAATACAAGCATTGACCCTTCAAATAAGAGGTTGTGAGTGGGATATATTTTTGGCTATATGCATGAATTCAATCTTCAACTAAAACATTGTATGAGTGGGGGAATCTATTTGGATAACCACATGTACTTGACACTTTGGCTAAGGGGTCACAAGTAGGAATATCTATTTCTATTTTCTTGCAAATAGGGTATTTATTTGACTAAACACAAGAACTTACCCTTTGTCTAAGATCTCAGGAGTAGGGGTATATATTTGGCTACACATAGGTACTAACCCTTAGGCTAAGAGGTGGTGAGTGGGTATATTTATTCAATGAAATGAAAGTACTAAACCTTCAAGTAAGAGGTCGTGAGTGAGGGTATCTATTCAACTAGAAGCAAGTACTTTCCCTATGGTGAGGAGGTAACAAGTGAGGGTATCTATTCAACATAACACACGTACTAACAGTTTGGTTAAGAGGTTATGGGTAGGGTTCCTAGTTGGATAAATGCAATCACCGACCCTTTAGATAAGAGGGAGTAAGTGGGGGTATTTATTCATCTAAACACAATTAATTATCCTTCATCCAATAGGTCGTGACTTGGGGTATCTATTCAACTAAACACAAGCACTGACCCTTCAATCAAGACATTATGAGTGGGGGTATATATTTTCCTAAGCACAAGTACTAACCCATCAACTAAGAAGTTGTGGGTTGGGGTATCTATTTGACATAATGCAAAGTGGTAGTTGAAACTTTCTCCAGAAAGTTTCAACTACCATTATGAATAACTGTGGAAACCTTCATAATCAAATAATGCAAAGTATTAACCCTTTGGCTAAGAGGATGTGAGTAGGGTATTTATTTATCTAAATGAAACCATTAGCCATTGAGATAAGAGATTGCAAGTGGGGGTATCCATTCAACTAAACACAAGTACTCATCCTTCATCCAAGAGATAGTTACGTGGGGTATCTATTCGACTAAACACCAGCACCGACCCTTTGGCTAAGAAATTTTGAGTGGGAGCATATATTCACCTAAACACAAGTACTGACCCATAAACTAAGAAGTTTCCAATAGGGGTATCTATTTGACTAAATGTAAGTACAAACCCTTCAACTAAGAGATTGGGAGTAGGGGTATTTATTTGTTTGTGAGTGGGGATATCTATTTGGCTAAACAAAAGTACTAACCCTTCAACTAAAAGGCTACAAATGGAGGTCTATATTTGGTTAAAAACAAGTACCAAGCCTTTGAATAAGAGGTCACGAGTGAAGGTCTCTATGTAGTTAAACAAAAATAATAGCATACACACAACCACAACATGTCACTAGAAAGACATAATGAACACAATGGAAGCTATAATAACACTTAACTTTCACCAACTTAACAATAATTTTTTACCATTCTTCAATTAAAATTCAATTTTTTTTTATAAAATATAATTAAAATTGACTATATTAAACTAAAATAAATAATATTATTAAAAATAAATAAATAATAAAATTTACTTCTATAAAAAATATTAAAAATTGAAGCTAAAAAATACACTATCCAAATTAATTTTAAAAAATTATCTTCATTTCATATTCATACTTCCTGTATTTTCCAATATTCTAAACGCCAATTGTCATCGTCCCCAAAAAATATTAAAAAAATTGAAATAGGTAGACAACCTTATGTGGAAATAATCAAAATGATTTAAAATGCTAGCGAATGATGTGAAAATCAACCATAATTAAAGATAAAATGATATATAAATAAATTTGATTTTTTTGGAGTGGTAAAACCTATCATATAAATAAGTATTTATTTATATCAATAAGTATTTATTTATACAATTCTTTATACAAATAAGTATTTTTGATCTTATGTATGGGATTAAGGCTATATGTTATTAGAAAGCTCATGATTTTATTGGAGGTGACTTCAACTATGATTACACGTGACATTGAGTTGTTTGCACATATTGTTTATGTTGAAATGACTTTTTGGTCTTGAAGTAAGAATTTAAACTGTTTTTAATTGTCTTGTCTTTCTTGTATGTAAAGAAACATGTTAACGACCTAAGACCTAGAGGAATCTGGCAAGGGGGAAGTTTTCCCTCTTACGAACCACCAACAAATCGTTTTAGGTGACCTAGTTTTCCTTAAATAACTGTAATGAGTTGATCTAAGACTTGATTTTCCTTAAATAATGATGATGAATCATTTAATATTTGTAGATAATACTGTCAGTTGACAAATAAATTATGATAGGTTTTAACATCTTCAATAAAAAATAAAAAAACTTATTTGTACAAATAAATACTTATATATATAATTTGTTTGTTAATTTGTTTGGACCTGCTGGCTACTGGATTAACTTATGGCTTGAGAAACCGCGACTCAGGGGCATCTAATCTGTCAAAATCACTTGGGGATCGCACCTGGCCTGAGCCACACCAATCCTTAACATGGTTGGATTTTTTGTCCCCGCAAGTTTCGAACCGATAACTTTAACAACACAAAGTGGCTTAACAACACACTTCGTCACCGACTGTCCTACACCTTGAAAACTATACTTATATAAAAATTAATACAACATAAGAAAAAAATAAAGAAATACTTATATAGAAATTAAAAAAAAATAAAAAATTACTTATATAAAAATTAATTGAACATAAGACAAAATAAAATACTTATATAAAAGTTATTAAAAATCGAAACTCAAATATACAATATCCAAATTAAAACTCAAATATACAATATCCAAATTAATTTTAAAAATTTATCTTCACTTCCTATTCATAGTGCCTCTCCTCTACACTATTCTAAAATCCAATTTCCATGGACTTCATCATGGAAAAAGATAGAAAATGAAAGAGATGGACAACACTACGTAGAAATAAGAAACATGATTTAAAATGCTACTTGATTATGTAATCATTAATCCAAATCGAAGACAACAAGATGTAT
>SNQJ01S0038174.1:10014-43020 GCA_010110895.2 Picea sitchensis | reverse complement strand
AAAGAACATGCATCCTCAACTCAAGAAAAAGTCCCTACTATCTTTCTGCAAGTCACATAGATGAAGGATCCTCCAACTTCAAACCACTTAGTAGAAACACTTGGGATTGGACAATATGACACTCCTAAGGGACAATCCCCTCAAGCAACTAAAGAATGATCATTTACCCTAGGTAATAATTGATCTCCTCCCCATTCTCCTATTGGCTCCTATGGTCATTTACATTTTGAATCGTGGGAAGTATATTTAGAACTTGGGCCCATAAATATCCAAAATCATTTTCTCTTGAGTCTCTCAAGGTTCTCGAACACTCAACCTACTTTTCTCATCCCCTTATATGGGTTTGAATTATCCTTGTCAATATATTTAAAGATTCCCCCTTATCTTTCCCTCTTGACAGACCTTCTTGAGAAGAATATCGAAGAACCATCTCCTTCCTCTAAAGTCTCAAATTATAATATAAGACCTCATAACAAAGTAAATGGGACTTTCAAAGGAAGGTTTGAAGGTGGCCTTGGACACCTGGACGAGAAAAACCCTAAGGCAAGGCAAAGAGGTAGAAAATATTACCTCTCCATAGCCCATAAACAAGCTAATTAGGAACTAAAAAGTGAAAGACATCAATCCTTAATCGGGGCCCTTAGAGCATTTTCCTTCAAGGCGACCCTAAAATTATTTTCTTAACCCTAAATTGTAGAGGGATAACCAATCCATTTAAGAAATTGACCCCCTCAAGAGGTTAATAGATACTCACAACCCCTTTGTATTTTTTTGTAAGAGCTCATGGCATAAGAGGCCAAAATTGTACAAGATATTTGGAAGCTTCTAAAAGGATGGGACTTCAGTTTCAAGGATGCCTTAGGTATTTTGAGAGGGGCTAGTTATAAGATATAACACTAGTGTTAATTCATGGGATTTTTATTCAGGGATGGACGTCTCCCTTCACTCATTTGAATTTGGAAAATAACTTAATTGTTTTAACATCTAAGGGCCTTACTCGAACCATTTGGAATTTTGGGATTGTCTCTTCTCTAGGTCGTGGATAAGGCAAGGGAAAGCAATACAAGGTGGAGATTTAAATTTCACTCTCAGTGCCTATGAGGTTTGGGGGCTAGCAGTCTAAGTGGAATCTCTATCAAATTGTCTTATTAGAAGATTGGAGCAAGTTGGTCTCCTGGAGATAGAGCTATCCAATCTCACCCCCTTTTTGAAAAACATAAGAATTGGGGAGAGTTGAATTGCAAAGTGACTCGATCCATTCCTAGTCTCAGAAGATTTCTTGGAAGAAACCATTATATTTTGGAAATGGGTTTCAATTGAAGGGGAATCTGATCACAATCTGATTCTACTAGAAGTGGCCCCTACACAGGGAAATCCTCCCAACCCATTCAAGCTAAACCTTAAATGACCTAAAGATGAAGATTTCATTAAAATGTTGAAAATTTCCTAAGTTATCTTCAATATTTCTCTAAGTGAATCTATAGTAATTCAATTTCACTCAAATTTGAAAAAGGCTAAGTTCCTGGCAATCCAATTGTCAAAGGGAAAATGTTAAAATGATGATAAACTCCTTCAAGAAGTAGAAGGAGCCTTACAAAATAGACTCTCTTTGGAGGGATTTGGATACTTAACAGATGCATAGAAGGATGAGCTCTACCAATTGGAAAACAAAAGAAGGAAGTTGCTTTTGGATAAAAAAAAGGAATGGCACCTATTACTGGTTGAACTAGCACCCATGCAAAAATTCCCAACACAAGTGCTAACTTGGGGCAACAAGATGCCAAATGCACCACTACACCTCAATACAATTTCCCCTTCACTTTAGGCCAACTCCTAGAATCCAAGGGGGATATCCCTATTTTATTAATTAAACCTCCTAGTGAATTAATTACCATGCAATCTTATGATTTACTTCAAGAATCCATAAAATGTATAACAATTAGATGCACAAGGATTTCAATAAGTGTAAATGCTTCAAAGAAAACCAATTAGAAACGATAAATTAAATCACCAATATATTTACTTGAGAAAAAGGGTTAAGATCTAGTGGACGTGTGTTCCAAATCTGATATGAAAGATAAACAATGTAAACAATTTTAGATTTGCAATTGAATGACTATCACTCAACAATTGGAACTTCAAAGAGGCAAAAACCACTTTTAAGCTACTTTAGAGCGCAAAGAATGTAATCAACTAACATAAATTAATGGCATAGCATGTGCTTTGGTTACCAATTGATTATATTCTAGAACAAGCAAAAGCTTAAGGCTGTCCTCAACTTCTAAATATGTTTTTATGATAAATTAATGCTGAAACTTCAAATTTGAAGTGTAGAGAAAACCATCCAAAAGAGAGATAATCTATTTGAAAGAAATATGTCTTGGATGTTTTCACTAGGTAAATATATATGCTATGAAATTGCAGCCCAACAAATGTTAGAATCAAGCTCCAAATATATATAACAATGAACTAACTGAGAGCTTGCAAAATATGATGTTGAATCCCCTTTAGTATTTCCAACATTAGCACTAGAATTCACCAATAAAATCTTTAAGTAAAATATAAGCAATTAAAATCACTTTAGAGATCAATTCCAACACTAGATATGTAAGATAAACTTGTATTATCAATCTAGAAATGAAATATAGGCTATGTATGAGTAAAAAGAACCTTTAAGCACCAAACCCTAGCCTCGGGGTTTCTTCAAACTTGATTTTTGTTGCTTCTTGTGTATTTTTTAGAATTGAGAAAGCCTTAAATCAACCCACAAAATGTTAGATAAATCCTTGAAAAAGAATTTATAGGGTTGTTTTTCCTTGTTAGGGTTAGAGATAAACAATTAAGCACAAACCCTTGATAAAATAGTCTTGGAAATGCAGTGAACTGTTAACTTTGCACTAGACTTGGAAATGAATCTAAATTTATGCTTTTCTTTGATTTTCGTTGTTAGATTTCTTCCTGGACAAAAAAAAAAAAAAGATTTTGGATTTTTAGGGTTTTATGGTTGGTTGTTGGGAGAAGACAAGTTCTTTTTCCACTAGCGTTTATGGGGTCAAGAAGTATGCCCTTCTAAGAATTGGTCATTCTTATCTTGAGGATTAGGGTTATGAGATTATAACCCATAGGGTATACTAATATCTTATCTAATCAAGATCAGGTATGAATACCAAGGCCCTAAAAGAACGGTTTCATAAGGGAAAAAACCTTCACCAACAAGATCAACAATAACTTGAACAAAATACTTGAAACCCTTGCCAAGGAACCAAGAGGAAAAACAAAGAAATGGATTAAGCATTTACCCAAGCTAACAAGAGAAGAAGGAAGGAACAAACCTTAAAATGTCTTCTCTCCAAGTGGTATAGTAAACCTTCAATGAATTAATCTTGAAAACTAGTAGAAGTCTTAAACTATCACAACAAATCTTTGATGCACCAAGAATAAGCAAAGAAAAAGAAAGCTACCAGAATTAACACCAAAATCTCCAATAGGTAGATCTTCAACAAATTGTATTCTCAAATGATGTTCAACAACAATAACAATTTGGAATGAGAGGACAACCTTTATTTATAAATGAGGCTTCTACATCCTTCTCATTCTTTATGTTTTCTAATTTCCCTAAATTTAGCCCAGGAGATATACAAAAGTGACTTGTCATCCACATAATGAAGGAGACTAGGTCAAGATACAAGTAAAACACGACACATATATGTAAAACCGTAAAGAGAAGAGTTTGCACAATAACAATGCCTTTCTATTTTCCTCAAATATGTCTAAATACACACTCAAAGATCAAGCAAGTAAAAAATTACACAAAATAAAGCATTTAAATTCCAACAATGACAAAAAAAAATCATATTTATATGAAGCTTATTAAAATGCAAATTAAACCACCACAACACATATTTCAACACATATAAAAAAAAAAAACCAAAAAAAAATGCACAAAGGAAAATAATTTTCTTTAAACCATAAGTTTGTAAACAATATCTCAAACCAAACCAAAACATGTTTCCAACATACACTAGTAACCAAATGAGGCAAACAAAAAATAGATTTCAATGTGAGATGGAAACTGTAATATAAATTAAGATCAAATCAAATTAGTATGTTTTTGTAGATTTTAGCATTAAGATATTTTGAGCATCATTGAGAACTACACCCTTTAGTTGTCAACCTCTAATAGAGCACTCTTAAAAGTACCCCACAACCCATGCGAACGTTGCACTAATTCTCGTTAATGGAATAACTGAATTTTTATTAATGACTTTTATTTCAATGCATGTTCTAAAATATATCTAGCATGCTTATGAATAATATCTCAATATTAAACTATCCAAATTCGAATTCTAAACTTGGTAAGCACGAAGAATCCTATTCTTTAAAAATATCTTAAACCAAAATCATTATGTCCAAGCTATTCAAAATAACTCAATTGAAAAAATATATATCAATATCACCAAAGACATCATTAATTATCCATCATTTTAAACAAGTTTATGAACTATATACATAACAAAAATAAATAAAGTGGGAAGATTACATGTACTATGAAAAGCTTTTCCCTTTACTTTCAAGTTCATAACTATCATCCTTGTATATATACTGTGAATAGGTATGGTTGTGATTTTGAGAAATATTAAAAATCCCACACATAAAAATACACTTACCCCAAATCCTTAGGCATGCCAAACTAACCTTGGAATGCCATTGAGTTGATTCATAGTATTGATATAAGTAAAGCTTCATTGATATATAGGGCCCACCAATTCCTCTTAACAATATTAAAAACCTTTTCTAAAGCAGAAAATAAAATGACTTAATACACTATCCAATTTTATTTCACAATTTCACAAACTGTTGTATTCCCACTTATCATCACTAAACATTCAGGAAACCTTTGAATTTGTTAGAGAGTTGGGATTTGGATCACAAAGTAAGGACTACAAAAAAAAAAAAGCTCAGTTATTATTGCAATATTCCTAAAATAATTAAAAAGGAACAACAAACAAAATTTCATATAAATTTAAAGAGGATGAGCATTTCTAACTTGTCAATTAGATAAGCCCCACAATATCCCATCTTACACTAAGATTTGCTAGCAACATCTAGGTCCCATAAAGGCTCAAGAAACTAGTATTTGTGGTCAAAACACATGAACACTTGAGACTGATGACAACTTGTTAGGCCAAAAATGTCAGAATTTATGACAACTTGTTATCAAAAAAAAGTTTTCTAATTAAAAGACGTCAAAATCCATTTCCCTATTTTGGTTATTTTGTGGACATAATATAATATAATTTTATTTCTTTGGAAACTATTGTGAAATAGTTCAATAATGTTGATTTTTAATAGTTTATCAGTGAAAATTCCAAGCCTCCAAAACATCAACAAATAGCAAGCTCACGTAGATAAGAATGTTGGTTTTGTAGTCTTTTTTTTGTTACCTTTTATTAGTCCTTGCCGAAGGCGTAGACGGATTATAGTGATCGATAATTCATTGACTTCGTATTAATATGTCCTCTGACTATAATTTTTTGCATCATCTCTATTGTTCGAACTAGAGAACTATTTATTTTTTATATAATAAAAAAAACCTTATATGTCATCATCTCATTGGAGAATAGATTCAAAGTCGTATTGCCAGCTTCACTATTCCCAATGTTTTAAATGTTTAGATATCCAAATTTTTTAGCATTGACACTCTTTTTTATTTATTTTTATTTTTATTGAAATGTTTACATACCGAAAGTTTTGAGCATCGATGCTCTTTTTTAATGTTTTTATTATTTCTATTTTTATTGAAATGTTTACATATCGAAAGTTTTGATCATTGACACTCTTTTTGAGGTACTTGAATAGGCCTGACATCTTAAATGTTTACATAGCGGGAGGCCCTTAAACAATCCTGACAACTTAAATGTTTACATAGAGGGAGGCCCTTAAACATGCCTGACAACCTTAAATGTTTACTTTAATAGGCCTGTCATGGTACATTTTTCCTCAATTTTTTCCATACAATGTTGCAGTGAATTTGGACAATATTGTTGTCCACCACCACTCGCATAGCCATCATATGTTTCATACTTATTCTATGCTTGGAATGCAATTTAGTCATCATTGAAGATACATATATTGTTTACTAGTTCACTGGTTGATCCGGATTTATGCAGGAATGGAATGTAAGAAGAAAATAACAGAGTGTACACAATAGTATTGCAGAGAACACAGTGATACAGTAAACACACACTTCTATTAATTAATGAAATAGAGAAACTATAAAACTGTTGAACAATACATAGCTAGAATGGTGGTAGCATATCGCTGATAAGAGATGTGGCGGCTACGCTCATCTGTGACCAATCTCATTACAAAAAGAGACCGAAGGGCCTTATTTATCAAAATCAGGAAGGTAGAAACCAAAAACCTAACCCTAGAAGATGAAATGTCAAAAGTCAAGTGGGCCCTGTTTGGGTAAGTTAGTCCATCAACTTCCCAGAGTCATAACTATTGCATACGATCTTCGTTTAGGGTGAACGATAGCTCGTTGGAAAGATCTATCCGAGGCCTACAATGCTCGAGACAAAATAACATCGTGAATGATATTTTGCGAGAGCAACATACCCAAAACAACATCGTTTAGGGCCTCAAAATGGCCCCGGAAGTTCAGGACCCGAAAAAACTGCTAAAAATAGTAAATTACCAGAAATGCTAGAAAATTGTTTTGAGCCAGATGGAAAGGTGGGCAGCCACCGATACCCATCTGGATCACTGGTTGTTTATTTTTCGTTGGTTCGTTGGTTTGCCGGTTGCTGCTTCTTGTTTTCTTCTTGTTGTTTGGTTCAACTTTGCAAGGTTGAGGTCCTGCACCTGCAGTTGGACCTGTTGGTGCTTGCTTTTGTTTGCTTCAAATTTGCAAGGTTGGAGTCCTGCACCCATAGTTGGAGCTGTTTTTTCACTTTGCAGGGTTCAAGTCCTGCACCCACAATTGGACCTGCGATTATGTCGTTCATCATTGATGAGTAAGTTTCGATACCATAGTTTCATTCGTATTCGTTCTTTGTTGTTTACTGTCTACAGTTTGCAAGTAAGAATGTTTAAGTATTTCCACTTGCATGGTCATCATATGTTTCATATTTATTCTATAATTGGAATGCAATTTAGTCATCATTGAAGATACATATATTCTTTATTGGTTCATTGGTTGTTGCCTGTTCACTGGTTCGTTGGTTGTTGCTTCTTGTTGTTTGGTTCAATTTTGCAGGGTTGAGGTCTTGCACCTGCAGTTGGACCTGTTCATGCTTTCTCATGGATTTGTTGCTTGTTGCTTTCTTTTGTTTGCTTCAAGTTTGCAAGGTTGGGGTCCTGCACAGGCAGTTGGATATGTTTTTTTCACTTTGAAGGGTTCAAGTCCTACACCCGCAATTGGCCCTGTGGTTATGGCGTTCATCATTGATGAGTAAGTTTCAATACCATACTTTCATTCGTATTCGTTGTTTGCATTTTGCAAGTAAGAATGTTTAAGTATTTATTCATCATTCTTATCCTACAGACTTTCCATAGAGGTTGGCATATCTTTTTCTCCTGCTCTTAAATTTTCCTCCAATTTTTTCCTCGGGCTTTGCACCATGTGCATGCCAATGTCGTCTGCACAACTTCGGCTGTCATTTTTTCTAAAATTACAAATCTCGGTCCTTTGTCATGTGTGATGAAGTGTAAATCTAATGCCTCAATTGAATAAGGAATTCTTCATCCTTCGCACCTTGCCCTCGATGATATTCCTAGCTTGTCCGGGAATGAGTACCTACCTATCTTGTACTGGAATCAAACTTGTGCCTTTCGCATGAAAAATACGATGTCAAGCTTGTTTACTTTGTAGGATGTTCTTGTAGAAGAAAATTGCAGGTAGGTGTAGAAGGGCTAGGTATGGTACAACGGTGGCTAAGAAACAACAAAATTGCACAAAATTGGCATATCTTTCCCTCCTACTTTTAAATTTTGCTCATTTGTTTTTCTCCAAACTCTGAACCATACCTACATGCCTTTGCAAAATGTTATTGTAGAAGAAAAATATGTTGAGATGGTGCTAGCAAGAGTAGTTTTCCATGGATTTCAAATTGCAATATTCAATCTCTATGTCGCTCTGTGTGCAACATTGCTAACATAATGAATGTTTTTTCAAATGCATTACACCATTTACATCCGAACGAAACCATTATCATTCTAGGAGATTTCAGTGTTGACATGCTACAAAATAGTGTCATAACAAAAGAATTGGAAAACCACATGTGCAATTACAATCTCCGCTTTCTTTTGGTTAAGATTAAACATGTAAAAAACACACTTATTGACCATATATGGTGAAATGTGTCCATATCACAATACAACCTCTTTATATTATACACAAATTGGTCTGACCATGATATAATTTGTCTTGTACTTGAATTATGAAATGTATATCAAACATATTACAAAATTATATTTCCATGTCTCAAAACATATCTGGATACTTTATTGCACAAAACCAAATCATTCAGCTAGGACCATCCAACTTCTTAATATTTTTTCTTGTAATATATTTTGGCCAAGAATTTTTTTATGTAACCACAACGATGGATCAAGAAAAATAAAGGTTCATGCTTCTAACTCTATCTTTTATTCTATTCCTTTGATTCTCATTTACTGTATGTACATATTACTTGTTTTCCCTTACATACCAGCTTACATTCATGTTCATTGTATCTTGTGTGTTCCCACAATGAAACAAACAAAATAACTGGAGAAAACGAAGGATTCTTAACCACAAATGTAGAAGAGGAGATACAAAGGTGCATGCTTCTACTATTATTTCATATTCCATTGTTTGTATTTCATTTATTTTCGGTATGTTTGTTCTACTGCTTTGCACCTAATTTATTGTATGTAGATACTACGTATCTTCCTACATAATAAGTTATCTTCATGTCAATTGTATTTTCTGTGCTACTACATTGAAATAAATAGAACTGTATTTATTTTTTACATGTCTTTCTACATACCAACTTACCTTCATGTCCATTGTATTTTCTGCATTGCTACATTGAAAGAAACAGATTAGTTGAACACGAGGATAGAATCTTATATGCCGCAGCAAAGGAAGCTGAAGTATAATCTTCGAAAAGGGATACCAATTGTGATATTAAATCAAACACACAAAATGAGTAGGTGGATAAAATATTGGACTAGAAAATGATGATTTAGCAACAATGGACCTTTGTTGAGAATTCCCGCTTCCGAAAATTTCCCTCCCCTTTTCTATTTTCCCACTCTCTATTATCCTTTTTTTTTCCTATTCTATACTTACTCAAATTCCCCTTTCTTTTTCCCCTCTACTTTCCCTTTTTGGTTGCTTTATTTAGTCATTTTTCTAGAAATTTCTAGGTGCTCAGGTTGGCGGACTCACGGGTTCACATTTATACTCATGCTTCTATATCACGAGTTCGACCGACGAATTCTTCATTCCAAACTTAACCACTTTTTTTATCACGGGTTCCCGGGATGGCGGGCTCAAAATTGCACTTTTATTGTTCTGTGTCCTCCAAACAACACCCAGAGTTCCGCGATATACAAATTGACAGTTGGAATCCTGGGATGGTGGGCTCAAGATTGCGCTTCTATTCTTCCGTGACCTGCAAATAGATTCTGAGGTTCCGCGATATACAGATTGGCCGCCGGACTCCCCCATCATTCCCTGTTCAGTGTTACACTTTTTTGCACTCAAAATTTCCGAGGCATGCAATTTGATCGTCAGGTCCTCATGTTTCCTGAGTATCCCTTGACACCCTATTTCATATTCCATCTCCTTCGAGCCTGTATGTGACATCCAGAACAATTATGAACAATATACAATGCATATGCTTATTTATTCTTTTTTATGTTCATGTACACATGCTTGCATCATAAAAAGTTGGACGCGTGACATGGGCATGAGTAGTCAATCATCACAAACATCAATAGAACGAAAAGGCCAAAGGTAAACATTCATACATTGTGCTCTTGCTATGCTTACCAAACAAATATCCTAAGTTATTTATTCATATATTCCATGATAAATATGTTGATGTCATCTGCAACACATGCTTTGCAGTTCACAAGAAGTATCGACAAGCGCAAGTGAAACACCCAACATAGTGCAAGCTTCGCAGACTAAGAGGTATGCTTTCAAAACTTTGACTTGCATACTTCATCCAAGTTGTGTGTATACTTGTACATTTATGCCAAAAGAAAGAAAACAAAAAAATGATGCAAACTGTCATTCACATTAATTTTTATATTCAAAAAATGTCACCAGGTCTAAACTTATAACACCCAATATACTATCGATAGAAGGCTTGAATAGTCGTCGAACTGGACAAGTGTTCTTCGGGGACATAATGGTCGTGTATAGCACATACTTAGACAAGGCAAACAAAACTAGATGCATTGTGCATGTTGACATGACAGACAACGAAGCCATGATGACAGTCACATTGACTATCCCTACACAACTTGTCCAGAGACATGCATAAAATATATTTCCAGGTAATGGGATATCCATTACAAATTTTAATATATTGCTGAAAATAGTATATGACCATTGTGATTGTGATCGGATTATATCTCTCAATGAAACAAGTATTGTGGAAAAAATTCTTGCAATTTGTTCGGAGTATCGTTTTGTACCGGACACAACAATTAGCCAACTTGCATAGAGCAATGGCACTTACCCAATCAAAACCATTGGTGCAAATGTCACAGGCGAAAAAAGTTTGCTTGCAACACATTCTCCATATAAAAGATGGAGAGTCAGACAACGATAAGGCAATGGTATCGTTCTCCATATCCATTTTTTTCCTTTACTTTCACATGTTCATATATCTCAGTTATGTTACACAACTATTACATTGTTCCATGTTGCAGCTGCAATCATTCGACACCTATTCAAATTGGTTTTCCTCAATGGAACAACAATTGCATAAAGGGAAATTTCCACTTATGCTCTTAAAAAATATAACAAAGAAAAGAGATGTTAAATAAAGTATCTTTCGCACAATCCAAGCAACATTTGTAACATAATTGTGAACAAACATAGTACAGGATCTCAAGAAACTAACTAGCTTGACAACTGTTGTGCATATACATCTACAATTCCATCCACACTTTGTTCATAAAAATTGCCTTGATCAATTTCCTGCATCTTTTTTGTTGTACAGTTGTATATTATATTGTTCAATATATTAACTACTATGCTCAAGTGCGCAGGTTTAGGGTGTTTTGGTTGCAGCGAATGCGTACTCGACCCCCTTCGAGCCTATATGTGCCAAATGCAACTCTCTTTCTTTTGCCTCTGCTTTCATAAATGATGACACAATTGATTGGCTACGATGCAGTAAAAAATAACCTTACATATATAGACATTGCCTCAATGCTGCCATCTGAACCCTCAACAACACAATTGTACATTGTACAATTAGACAACATTTGTTACAAGATGTGCTTCCTGGGTTAACAGAATTTCCATATGAAGTATACCTACAAAAAAAGGAAAACAATGTCTACATGTTACATGACTTTCATGTCCATAGAAAATTTACATTAAATGAGGACAATGCCATACTGCATATCGACTGAACCAAAAAAAAAATCCATATCAAGCGTTGATAGGAAACGAAAAAATCTCATATGTATTTGTCCATGCTACCCAATGAGGATATGAATAGAGTTTTGCAGTACCATGCCAAATTGAACTGGAACCGCATAAGGTTGTTCAGTCCAGGAATGAGAAGCATGAGGAAAAACCTCATACAAAGTATCCAACTGTGAATAAATCAGGTCCATCCTTTGAGCTGTCAAAATGGCTTGCTCCTTTGAACAAAACCATCAGGAATTTTCAATAATATTGCAAATTTGGCATTGTTCGAACTCTATTAAGTTAAATGTTGACACTCTTTTCTAGAACTAGTAATGTTAGAACATTGTCAGGTCAACGTGATCTTGGTTCATAGTGCTATCAGAAGAAAATTTTCATAGTGATCTTGGTTCATGGTAATATAGTAATCGACAAATTTATTGGTTCCCATTTGGGGATTTCATTATAGATGGGATATAATGCCCAATCTCCGTTGATTTAGTCATGTCTTCTGTTTGGCATACTTTTGTTCATGTGCTTTCGTGTTATAGTTCAAGGTTATCATGGGCTCAGTTTTTTAATTATGGTTGGATGATACATTCACGATCTTAGCGGTTTTTCTATGATCTTAAAGAATATACAAGACTTGCTTTTCCTTTTAATGTAAGCTCTGTGAAGAAAATGTAATATGTAGTTCATTTTATCACTTTTACTTGATCGATGAAATTAACAAAATTCATCTTCGAAAATATTTTGAAATAAAACGATATATGCTATGTGAAGTCCAATGGAACTATGATATCAACCACAAAAAATTAGAATTCAAATTCGTCATTATTATACTTACGGTGAAGTTGACAGTACAATAATTTTACTTGAACATCCCAAAATTGATTTTTATGTATCTTTTCGATGCTTCTCTTATGCAAACACATCCTGGAAAGTATAACCATGACTCACTTTCTCTATTCCTTGATTGAAGAGCCTATTCACATGTCTAATGCACTTCATAGTTACTGTTAATACCATCAATGGATCTTTGTTAAGACCAATTCTCGCTTCTGAAAATTTCCCTCCCCTTTCTTTTTTCCCTCTACTTTCCCTTTCTAGTTACTTAGTTGTTTTTCGGAAAATGTCTAAGTGCGCGGGTTGGCGGATTCACGCGTTCAGATTTCCACTGATGATTTTATATCACGAGTCCGACCGACCACTTCCATGTTCCATACTCAACAACTTTTTCAATCACGAGTTCCCCACTAGGCGGGCTTAACATTGCGCTTCCATTGTTTCGCCCCCTGCAAACAGTACTTGAACTTCCCCGATATAAAAATTGACAACCAAATTCCCCTTTATTTTTCTCCTTTACTTTCCCTTTCTGGTTACTTAGTCATTTTTTCAAATATGTCTCATGCTTTTATATCATGAGTCTGACCGACCGCTTCCCCATTCCATACTTGGCCATTATTTCCATCGCTGGTTCTTGGGCAAGCTTTCTCAACATTGCGCTTCCATTGTTCCACAACCTACAAACAACACCCAGAGTTCCACAATATACAAATTCACCATCAAAGTCTGTCATCATGCCCTGTTCCGTGTTACACATTTTGCAATCAAAATTTCAGAGACATACAATTTGACCATTAGGTCCTCACGTCTCTCGATTATAACTTGTGACCCTTTTTTGAAGCCCGATCGATCGCTTTCCATACTTGGCCATTTATTGGAATCTCTTTCATGGGTTGGCGGGTTCACAAAATGTCCAATGCTTAATCGATCTTCACCATCCCCGCCACCTTCGCACTTATTTCTATATATGCAATTATTAATCTTTAATGCTAATAGATCATCATGCAGGAACCGTTAAGATTGTCATTAATGTCCAAAAGGATGGAGGAGATATGTCATTAATACGAATTAACCAAGATTTACGGGGGATTGTATTATCCCTTCTGAGTGTTCATTTCAAGCATCATGGAATCTCTTTCACACGTCATCTAGTTGGTGGCTTCACAAAATCTCCAATCCTTAATCTCTCTTCATCGTCACTGCCACCTTCACACTTTTTTCTAAGTATGCAATTAATAAGATTTAATGGTAACAAATCACTATGCAGGAACTGTAGAAATTGTCATTAATCAGCGAAAGGCTTGAGGAGATATCCCATTGATACACATTAAACCAAGATTTGATTATCCCTTCTTAATGTTCATTTCAAACATCATCTAGAGAAAATAGAATTTTTCATTAACTTATGGCAGCAGTTCAACAACAGTGCTATCCATATACAATAAACACCTTTGGGTATGATGACCAGAACTTCCAGTGGTCCAGGGCATATTCTTACTACTCATCTCCTTCCACCTAGAAGAAAAGAAGTAGATGGTCCCTTGGTGCGCTGACAGATATATTTCAAGCCAAATAATTCCAAGGCAACCCCCCTGCTCAAACAAACCTCCCCTGCGTTGATTACCGACCCAGAGGTTGATGCGGTCGATTTCGAGCCAAAATAAGATGATTTGATGGACGATGATATGGCGATGGATGATGGCAATATGGGTGTTTTTCCCACTCCTACGCCCAAATTGAAATCCACCATAATAGGGGGCAGTTCCCGGTTCGGCGATGGCGGCCCTAACAAGAACAAATGAAGGGGTTTCAGAAAAGAAACCGACGTTGAACTCAATAGCCGCTTTGCAGATCGAGAGTTTGAGTCTCTTGACTCAGATGGTGGTCCTCGCCCTCAGAGATGTATCCTTCTTTTCATTTTTAAGGTTTTGGATTTGTCCTTGGTGCAGGCTGTGTTCCTGAAGTCTTTGACTATAAGGAAATGGTCTCTTGGTGCATCGAGAGATATATTTCAAGCCAAAGAATTATTCAATTACAGGACCACTCTCCTATTCTCTATATATACAATTAACATCTTAGGGGGTGAGGACCAGAACTCCCAGTGGTGCAAGGCATATTCATACTACTCATCCCCTTCTACCCATAACGAAGTAATTTGGACCTCTGGAATTGCTCGTGCAGGCTGTGTCCCTGAAGTATTTTCCTGTAAGGAGGTGGTCTCTTGGTCCCCTTCCACCCAGAACGAAGTAATTTGGAACTCTGGAATTGCTTGTGCAGGCTGTGTCCTTGAAGCCTTTGACTGTAAGGAGGTGGTCTCTTGGTGTGACCTCACTTTCAGTTTCGGGCTCTTCCGCTTGACCTACAACATTTTTTTTCTTCTTCCTCACGGTAAGCTTGTGAGAACTATCAATTTTACCATGAGGAGGGTTCTTATATCCTTCTGCATTTGAATAATTCTGGGTTTCTTTCTTACTAGGGTGGGTTGTTGGAGCAATGCTCTGGGATATCATACTCTTTGCAGTGGTAGCCGGGGATTGGACACTCTTCTCACCGAGGCCTTTTCCCTGTTGTTTGTACAATTCAGTGGTGTTTTGCAATGTCTCTAGGTCGCTAGCGTTAGGAGCAGGAGTGTTGTTGACCTGTTTCAAGCCAAAGAATTATTCCACTGAGGAACCACTCTCATATTTCTTTGTCACCTCTGGTATTCTGCAAGATGTTGAGATTTTTGCAACCAACATTGAACTTCAGAGGAGAAGACTGCAAGGAGTTCCTAAAAAAACATGATAATCAGTTTTGTATGCATGTTCAAGAGCTTTGTCGATGGCTCCTGCATGTTGTTGCACTGGATGAAAAACACAAAATTGTATGCATGTTTTTTTTTTTGGTAGCTCCTCTACCTGTATTTATGACAAATATGTTCAATTCTTCAGTGCAAAGAACTCATTCCAATATCTATGGATAAATATATATTACCCACTATTTTTTTTATAGATTTACTATTAAAAAATTGCCTTGGAATCTTGGTTGGTGCTTCTTTGCTAGATTTAACACCTCTTCTCATTTGCATGGCTCGATAGTCTCGTAATTCTTAAATATTGTATTGAATCAAGTAATTTGATCTATGGAGCATTGAACAATTATATGACAATGCATTGTTTCGATCACATGAGGCTTCTATGGAAACATAAATGAATTTCACACAGTTTCAAACCAACATTCAATTCCATTCGTAATGCAGATAGAACATAGAAACACCAATTCATGATGCAGGAGTTGGGGCCTCGCCCAAGAAGTTTCGTTCTCATATCAACCTTGCTGAGCGAACGATCTCTTATTTCCCTCTCACTTCCTTGATTCATGTACTCCAAAAGGAAACATTTTATTGGTTGTCCATCCCTTGGCCTCTATTTGAGCACTTTTTCTTTATTAATGAAATTACCAGATTTCTTCTTCGCAAATATTTTGAAAAAAAATGATATATGCTAGCTGAAGTCAAATGGGCCTATGAAATCAACCACAATATTAAAATTCAATTTCGTCATTGTTATACTTACGGTCAAGTTTACAGTACAATACGTTTATTTCTAGATATGCAATTATTAAGCTTTAATGCTAACAATTCATCATGCAGGAAGTTTAATACTTAAAATAATATTTCAAGGCATTAAACAATGTATCAAGAACACAATTACTCCCACAAGTTGCAATAAAAACAAATCTTCAACAAAACATTTGCTCACACCCTTTTTAATGATACAAGCACAATAGAAAACAAGTAAGTGGATAAAATATTGGACTAGAAAATGATGATTTTGCAACAAGGGGGCTTGTTTGAGACCAATTCCCGCATACAAAAATTGCCCTCCGCTTTTCTATTTTCCCACTCTATTTTATCCCCTTCTTGTCCCTCTTCTACACTTGACCAAATTCCCCTTTCTTTTTCCCCTCTACTTTCTCTTTCTAGTTACTTAGTTGTTTTTCCGAAAATGTCTAACTGCACGGGTTGGCAGACTCATGGGTTCACATTTTCACTCATGCTTTTGTATCACGACTTCGACCAACCGCTTCCCCATTCCATACCTAGCCACTTTTTCGATTGCAGATTCCAAAGCAGGCACGCTCTAGATTTCGCTTCCATTGTTTCGTGACCTACAAACAACACCCAGACTTCTGCGATATACAAAATGACTATCAGACTCCCATTTTATCCCCTTATTTTCCCTCTTCTATACTTGACCAAATCCCCCTTTCTTTTTCCCCTTTACTTTCTCTTTCTGGTTACGTAGTCATTTTTTCCGAAAATGTCTAACTGTGTGAGTTGGCAGACTCACGGGTTCACATTTGCACTCATGCTTTTATATCATGACTCTGATAGACTGCTTCCCCATTCCATACCTAGCCACTTTTTCGATCGCGGATTCCCAGGAAGGCGGGCTCTAGATTGCACTTTCATTGTTTTGTGACCTACAAACAACACTTGGACTTCCGCGATATACAAATTGACTGCCAGACTCCCAGATCATCCCCTCTTCTGTGTTACACATTTTTCACTCAAAAATTTTGAGACATACAATTTGACTTTCAGGGCCTCACGTCTCATGGGGAACCCTTTTCACCCTATTTTGAAGCCCGTCCGACCGCTTTCCATAGTTGTCCATTTCTTGGAATCTCTTTCGTGGATCGTCGGGTTGGCGGGTTCACGAAATCTCCAATTCCTAATCATTGTTTCTTGTGCCTGCCACCTTCGCACTTCTTTCCAAGTATGTAATAACTGAGGTTTAATGCTAACATCTCATCATGCAACAACCGTAAATATCGTCATTAATGAGAAAAAGGCTCAAGGAGATAGTCACACTGACTATCCCTACACAACTTGTCCAAAAACATGCAGAAAAGATCTTGCCAGGTAATGGGATATCTATTACAAATTTCAATATATTAGCGAAAATGAGTCCCACCAACCATTTCCCTATTCCATACTTAGCCACTTTTTCGATTGCAGGTTCCCAGACATGCGGGCTCAATATTGTGCTTCCATTGTTTCGCGACCTGCAAACATCACCCAAAGTTTTGCGATATATAAACTGACCATTGGACTACCCCATCATGCCCTCTTCCGTTTTACGCGTTTTGCACTCAAAACTTCCGAGACATACAATTTGACCGTCGGACCCTCACCTCTCCTAAGTATCCCTTGTAACCCTATTTTGAAGCTCGATCGACCGCTTTCCATACTTATCCATTCATTAATTTCTCTTCCCCGTCCCCGCCACCTTCGCACTTGTTTCTAAATATGCAATGAGTAAGATTTAATGCTAACAACTCATCATGCATGAACCGTAAAGATTTTCATTAATGAACGAAAGGCTCGAGGAGATCTCCCATTAATACACATTAAACCAAGATTTGCGGAGGGCTATATTATCCCTTCCGAGTGTTCATTTTGGCGGGTTCACAAAATATCCAATCCCTAATTTCTCTTCGTCGTACCCTCCACCTTCGTTCTTCTAAGTATGCAATTACTAAGCTTTAATGCTAACAACTCATCATGCAACAACTATAGAGACATCCCATTTATAGGCATTGGAACAAGATTTGTGGAGGGTTATATTATCCCCTCCAACTATTCATTTCAAACATTGTCTGGAGAAAACAGACGTTCTTGTAAACTTATGGAAACAGCTCGACAACAATTTTGTGGAGATATAGTGAACATATTCGAGTGTGAGGACCAGAACTTCCAGTGGTCCAGGGCATACTCTTACTACTCATCCCCTTCTGCCCAGAGAAAATTAATTTGGACCTCTGAAATTGCTCGTGCAGGATGTATCCCTAAATTTTTTGATTGTAAGGAGGTGGTCTCTTGGTGCGTCGAGAAATATATTTCAAGCCAAAGAATTATTCCACTATGGGACCACTGCATTGTTTCTTTGTCACCTCATATATTCCACAAGACGTTAAGATTGTAGGAGCCAAAATTGACCTTCAAAGGAGAAGACTGCAAGCAGTTCCTAAAAAATCATGATAACGGGTTGGACCTCTTGCCTGAGTTCCTAGAAGACCCGACGACAGTTCCTGAAGATATCACAAGGTTGTAGGTTAGTTCATTTAGAAATCCATTCTGGGAAATTTCCTGATAGTTTACAAGAATAACGGGACAAGAATCTACAACAAGTATTTCCCGCATGATTCTTTATATTTTGCATTTCACAGTCAAGGAACAAGCCATTTTTTATTGGGAGATCTAATTTCCATTGAAATATGTTCCCAATTGTCACAATTCAAAGAGGAGAATAAATTTATATGTCATCCTACTTGGTTTTCATGATAGCGCATTGTTGTCTGTTTCCAAAAATGTCTGTGTCCAAGAAGGTAAATAGTGAATTCGACCTAGTAACCTTCTAGTACCAGGCCTTGTGGAGGCAAAAGGCCTCCCATTGTTTTTATGAAGTTTTTAATGACTTTGTCTCAGTTTTCAAAGATTTATTGTTAGGAAAGGATGTTCCCCGCATGTCTGACCAGGAAACCAAGTTTTTGGATAGGAAGGGGACACTATAATAAATGGAGAATTATAGTGTGATAATGATTTTTGGCTCCAAGGAAAATATCGCTTTCTTTCCATGTCACATTACATACATAATGTTTGTTACAGAAATAGCAAGGCAATACAACTATTGGTTGCATTTTTTCCATGAGAAGAGAAAAAAACAGTTCATTCCTCTGTCTACCTTGGAAAGTCAGGGACTTCGTGTTCAGGAACGTCGACAAGATTGACGAATTAGCAGGCCATGTCAACAACTTGAACCTAAGATATGTTGAAAGGCTAAGAGGGTTAGACCCTAATGGGATTTTTTTGGAACATTTACTAGCAATTGGCTTCAACAATTCTTTTATTCAGACACGCCTGAACGAAGAAAGAGACAATGAAGACAACACTCCTTCTCCCGACGTTGGCGACCTAGAGACATTACAAAACACCATTTAATTGTACAAACAACAAGGAAAAGGCCCCGGTGAGAAGAGTGTTCAATCCTCAGCTACCTCTCAAGAGTACGACATCACGGAGCATCGCTCCAATGACCCACCCCAGTAAGAAAGCAACCCGTAATTATTCAAATAGAGGAGAAGATAAGAACCCTCCTCACAGTAAAATTGTAGTTCTCACCATCTTCCCATGAGGAAGAAGAGAAAACACGTTGTAGGGCAAGCGGAAGAGCCTGAAATTGAAAGTGAAGACATGGAACTTGAGACTGTTATGGATAACATATTCTGCAACATTGATCATCCCAGGGATGTGATCCACCATAGTCCCCTCATGGAAATAGCTGAGACCAATTTTTTTTACGAAGATGAATCCTTCGTATTCCAGAGCGTTGTTTTTTACAACGAATCTAAAAATTTAATTATTGAAAAGAGAGATGTAAGAAATAATAAAGGAAAATCTCATTCAGAGATTAACCTTAGGAACATGCAGCTGTCCCAAATCTCTCGACTTCATTGAGCAATCGGAGATGCTCTTGATGATTCCATTGGAGGCATTGAGGCGGAGACTTCCATACTGAAGGACCGACTCAAGGAATCTGAGGAAGATTTAATTCCTATCCCATTGCTTTCAAGTCCTTTAGCAATAATTGTACCTACCACCCCTGCAGCCAAGTTAAAAGGATCCTCCAACCTCCTCACATTGTGTAGAGGCTATGTGGAGAAGAATATCAAGAAAATAATGGAGCTAATTACTTAGGCATGGGAAACATCAGAAAGTATATCTTCCCTTGGAATGAGGGCACTTGCTTTGCACGAAAATTTGAAAGCGGATTTAAAAAATGAAGAACGTTTCTATCTAGAGATGGTCCTCCCTTTTGTTATCCATGTCGGCAACATGAAAGATATGAGAAGAAGACAAGAAGATATCCCCTCCCCAAACCGGATCAAACAATTAAATGCATGCTGGAAAGAGAAAGTTAAGAACCTACATCTCATTGTCCAATCATGTGAACAAGCCATATCAAAGAAAGAAGAATTATTCAGAAAGATGACCGAAATAAACTTAGCCAGAAGTACCAACAAGGTCCAAGATCCCAACTTAATCATCAAATCCTTGTCCTTAACCAAGCAAGCCTTTGATGAGAAAGTTAATATTTTTAACGGGTTGTCTTTAGAAAAGTTTTACATCATCCTTGAATATGGTGAAGATGACGTGAACAACTGGCTAGTTGACTATTTGGTACAAAATGAAGATATTGATCAGGCTTCACGTAATCTTTCTATCGATCTAAGGGAATTAGAAAAGGATATTTTCAACATAAAAATTTGAGATGAGATCAACGTGGCCCCCATGAGAAGCTACATTGAAGAATGGCTCCAAACGACAATCGACAAGCTCATCGATGAAGGGAAACAAGTAGTTGGCATGATTCCAGTAGCCGTCGACGAGAGAAATAAAAAGGCATCAGTAAGAAAATAACAAAGGGGGAGATAGATATCATCATAGTAAGTCTATACTGATCACATCCTTCTTTGTTTATCAATCCAGTTATTCCACCTCTTTAAATAGAAATGTCTAACCAAAGACTAATAACTTCCAATTTCTTCTTTTCAGATCTTTCTCTCTACCGTCACCCACTTCTTCTTTCTACAGTCTTATTTCTTGTACTTATTTCTTTTATGGTCCACGGGAGCCCCAATCCTAGTCTATATGACAAACACATTTAAATTTCCAGGAATATGTAACAGACATTATTATTTTTTGATAAATTTCAAAGAAAACTACTTCGGGAACAATCTCGATGATGCCTTGTAACCCTGTTTTCAGAATGCAAAATTAGTTCTCTTTATGCATGTTGGTCATCTTCTTTTATTTTTATGTGCTCATAAATTTTTATCTTCAACTATGTTGAATGTCAGGAAATTATGTTTATTTAATTTGAATGTTTAATGTGTGTGATTCCTGGTCCTATTTTCCAGAAACCTTTATTTCAAAAAACAAAACAAAAAACATTTTGTATCGTTTTGTATTGCTTTAAGTCATTACGACGGAAATTCTCTAAGTCCCACATTTGAAATATACACTCCCCAGGAAAAAATTAAAGAGGAGTACCACATCTATAAAAATGCAGTAGGATTGACATCCTCGTTAGGTTGTCGTTTCGGTCCTAACAGATTGCATAAATGGATGTTGCTTACTTTGTTAATGGGAAAATTTAAAGAAGTGACTATGAAAATTGTACTTAACTCTAAATATTTGGATGAAAGCTAGTTGGAAGTATACAAAGATCATTATGAATGAATTTCATAAATACATTAAAGAGATAAAACATACAAGGTAGGAACGAAAATTTCGAACATGGCAAGTCAGACTCCAACAATATATCAAGTTACACGTGATGGGGATATCTTAGCTCTTTTGTATCTGTCTATTGTACTACTGGTAATAGGAAAAATTATAGAATCTTATTAAGAAAATAAAATAAATATGGATTATGCAAAACATAGTATAATTAGAATGAAAATACTTTCAAAAACTAAATGGTTTCAATGCCAAAATTGCTCTAGGAGCCACGTGTCATTTTTTGCATGGATACCACGTGTACTTCATGCTTCTTGTCATGTGTCCATTGCATTTTCCATTTTCCTCTGCTACTTATTCCCTCATACATGTGCACTTATTCCCATTCCAACCCAGCAGGGACTACGCTGCCATGCAATACTTGTTTAAAGTGTAGTAAATCCGATAAGAAAAAGGTAGTGTATAAATGTACAAGGAAATATATTTTTAGGATTCATTGGTATCTTCACATTGTATATAGTACAAGCCTAAACAAGATTTTTTTTTCTTTTGAAAATGTTCTATGCATTGGAAACCTAGCTTGGAATATAGATTATATGTATTTCATTTTTTCATAATTATCTTTGATGCACTGTGTCAAAATTGAATTTTCATGAAAGAAAACAATTTAACTACTGGATAAACTCTGGGAGAAGGGTTAATTGAGGTGTATTAGGCCCAATGGAAGATTCTGCAAAAACTATTTTTAATCTTACTCTTAGATATTAATACAAAACTTTTTTTTACTTACATAGAACAAAATTATAATAGGATCTATACCAATGTGTAGAAGAAGGGTAGTGGTTTTGGGAGGGCATCAAAATTGATGAATTTCAAAGGGTATGCCAAGCTTATTACATAAACTAAGTAAATGTTCAACATGGAAAAGGATATCAAAAGAGGATGGCAGGTTGTGCACAAGGATGATTAAGAATCAATGAAAGCACATTTGAAACCACAACTTCTTGTAAAATTAATATTATAGATTTCCTAAAGAACAAATTTTAATAGAGATGCACCCTAAAGACAATTTTGCACACACGCAATGTTAACCAAAATCCCAACCTATATATTACATTATAGATATGGCCATAAAATCACATTGATAACAACTACAAACCAAAGACATCCCATGCACTATTAATTGAAATAGTCAACAAAGACACTAGTTAGAAAAAGAAAAAACACAAGTAAATTAGAGCCATTCTGCATTAGATCTTTCAACACATTATTTGAACTATACCATCTTCAATGAGATAGGGTTATTTAGAAAAAAAATGAAACTTTGGTGAAAAGATACCATTTACGAGTTACTAAGATTTAGTAGACAATGACATTCAATGTCTATTTCTAGCAATCATGTTTGCCATAAAACCCTTAGTAGTGTTATATTTTCTTAATTTTCAGAGCAATAGAGTTACCAGTGTTCTTAGATATTATTTTAATTTAAAAATTATATCATGTACTTAAATATGAGCAGCACAAACAAGAACAAGAGAACACAAGATTTTATCCTGGAAAAAACCCAACAAACCTTTCTTAGATAGATTTTGTCCAAAATAATCCAAACATGAACCAGATCTTAAGAGAAAATAGATAATGAAGAAACCCTGGCACTAGGATAGCGCACAATATAGATCTAGCAGACCAGACGATTATAGCAGCAACACCATACACGAGTAGTGCACCTCTTCCCATAGATAGTGCACAAGAGAAAACCACCACCAAGAATAACTAAGAACCTCAGATGTCGCAATATTGTGTCTTCTTCCTTGCCTCAGAATTGCACTTCCTTCTTGAGTGAGAGAGTGAGTGAGTGTGTCCAAATGAGCAAGACATATTCTCTATTTATAGTCTTCAATTCACTTTAGCTGGGCCGACTTCTTCTCTAGAGATTCTAATTTCACTTTATTCTTTTTCTCTGGGCCAAATTCTCTTTCGAGGTGTTTTTCCACTGTTCAATGGTCTTCCTTGGACTTCTAGAATATTATTCTCTTCTAAGAAAGGTTGTCTAGGAGGAAAATACCTCCCACGACTACCAAAACATCAACACTCCCTCTTATCTAGGGAGGTATCTTTACATAATGTCTTCACCCAGTATTCCACTGACTACTCTACAATCAGCTGGTAGCACACAAATACCACCATGTCATCGGTAGCTCATATCATCCACCACAGTCTCTGTGACTATGCTGCAATCAACCGGTAGCACACATCTACTTCCAAGCAGTCTAGTGATCTCTAAGACTTCATAGAAATCAACTAGTAGCCCACATATTCTACAATGTTATCAACCATACAAAACGGTTGTCATTGTAGTACACAACTACTGTCATAGTAGTACACAACTACATCCATAGTAGTACACAAATATTTCCATAGTAGTACACAACTATTGTCATAGTAGTACACAACTACTGTCATAGTAGTACACGACTATTGTCATAGTCTCATGACTAAGTAACAATCAACTAGTAGCACACAACTACTATCATGTTTTCCAGTGGTACACAACCACTGCCATAGTCTCACGACTACATAGCAATCAACTAGTATCACACAACTACTAACATGATGTCCAGTGGTACACAACCACTGCCATAGTCTCACGACAAAGTAGCAATCAACTAGTAGCACACAACTACTAGCATGTTTTCCAGTGGTACACAACCACTGGCATAGTCTCATGACTATGTAGCAATCAAATAGTAGCACATAGCTACTAGCATGTTGTCCAGTGGTACACAACCACTTCCATAGTCCTCACAACTATGTTGTGATGTTTCTCCTCTCCCAACAGTCTTATTCACACCCATTCACTTGGCAAGACTATGACCATATCCCCAGGGCTACGCCATGGTACAATACCATGCTACAAGTCGTATTCACACCTAGCCACCTCACATGGTGTAGGCAAGACTTGTACCTGACTCTGCAGTACTCCCTCAGTCACCTCACATGACTAATCTGGGAAACCCTTAGCCAAAGGGGTTATCTGACTGGAGGAGAAACACCACACCTCCCTCTCAATGAGGGTGGACATTCTGGATCACACCAAGCTTGTCTCTGAAGTACTCATAGTTCACTCTAGACAAAGGTTTGGTGAGAATGTCGGTTATCTGCTCATCTGTGGATATGTACTAGAGCTCCATATCTCCTCTTTGCACCATGTCTCGGATGTAGTGGTATTTGATCTCTATATGCTTTGACTTTTCATGAAAGACATGATTCTATGAAAGCTTCATGCAACTTTGATTATCACAATGTATCAAAGTTGGCTCCAACTCTAGATCAAATAACCCTGCAAGCAACTTTTGAAGCCACACGGCTTCATGTCTTGCAACATTGGCTGCAATATACTCTACCTCTATTGTACTGAGTGCCATTGATGTATGTTTCCTTCCTAGCCATGAGATCATGCCTGATCCCAAACTGAAGCAACATCCAAATGTTCTTTTTCAGTCTGTTGCACTCCCTTCCCAGTCAGAGTCTATATAACCCTGCAACTTCACATCTCCATCCGAGACATATCTCAATCCATATCTAATTGTACCATGTAGGTACCTCAACACATGCTTTTTTGCTATCCAATGTACATGTCTAGGCTTAACCATGTACTAACTCAAAGTGTTCACTGCAAAACATATGTCTGGCCTGGTGTTAACTAGGTACATAAAGGATTCGATCAATTTTCTGTACATCGTGGGATCCACCAAATCTGAAGATGAATCACTCAAGAGCTTCAGATTTTTCATCATAGATGTGGCCATGGACTTGCATTCCATCATCCCAAATCTTTGCAGGATCTCAAAAATATATTTTCCTTATCTAAGGAAAATATCATCTGGCCTCTGCCACACCTCTAATCCCAAGAAATAATGTAGCAGACCTAGATCCTTCATCTCAAACTCTTAAGTGAGCTCCCTCTTGCTCCCAACTATGAGATTTTCATCACCTGCAAGAAACAGGTCATCCACATATAGGACCAAAATCAATAGGCACCATCTTCAACCTTGTAGTAAAGGTTTGGATCTTCATCACTCTTGGTAAACCTCAAGCTCATCAGATAACTATCTATTCTGGAATATCATGCCCTAGGTGCTTGCTTTAGTTCGTTCAAAGACTTCTTCAGTTTTCACACATGAGACTCCTTCCCTTGAATCACAAACCCTTATGGTTTCTCTTTGTACCCTTCTTCCTCAATTACACCATTCAAAAAAGCAATCTTGACATCCATCTGGTGTAATTTCCATCCCATCGTGGAAAATTGTAATAATCGATCTGATGGAAGTGTACTTTTCTACTGGAGAAAATGTCTCATCATAGTCTTCTCCCTCTTTTTGGGAGAACCCTCTAGCCACAAATATCACTTTTTACTTCTCTATGCTGCCATCTGCAGCATGCTTGATCTTGTAGATCCACTTGGAAGTTACTACCGACTTCCCTTATGGTCTCGGAACCACTTCCCACACACCATTCTTCATGATGTACTAGTACTCTTCCATCAAGGAATCCTTCCATACTTGTTGCTTAACAACTTCTTCAAAGGTGGAAGGTTATGAATCGATAAGTTCACTCATCAACACCACATAGTTGTAAACCTTGTGTGGTCTCTTGTTCTCTCTGAAAGAGCCTTTGGGAGCTGCATGTCCTTCAAATTCCTGCAAAATGTTCCAGATCCAAGTTGGTCTCTTCTTGGTGACTACATCTTCTCTGGGTGGATCTATAGGCCTTACTGACTCTATCTTCGCATTTTGAACTTTTGAAATGGGTTCCTATGGAATAGAGTCAACCATGAATGCATCCCTTAGAGCCTCTTGCTCCTCTTGGTCCTCATCCATGTGAGACTCCCTTGATCTTATGAAGGCTTCATCTTCATCAAATGTCACATCTGAGTTGATCTCAATTTGTCTCTATCCGGGGATGTATATTCTGTAAGCCTTTGAAGTCTCACTGTATCCAACGAAGGTTCCCTTCTTTCCTGAAGCCTCCAACTTCATTCTCTTTTCCTTTGGAACATGTATATACACTGGACAACCAAATATACTCAAGTGGCTGACTTCTGGTTTCTTTCCAATGAACACCTCTTCAGGTGTCTTGTTGCCAATATCTTGTGAGGACTTCTATTCTGGATATACACGGTTGTACTGGTTGCTTCTACCCATAAGTGCATGGGTGGTTTCTAGGCATGGATCATTGCTTTAGTTGCTTCTACAATGGATATGTTAGTTCTCTCTGCAACCCCATTCTGATGGGGGTTGTATGGAGTTGTTAACTCCCTCTTAATTCATGCTTCTCTGCAAAAGTATTTGAACTCATTTGAGGTGTAATCACCTCCATTATCATATCTCAAGATTTTAATCTTCCTTTCAAAGAGATTCTCAACTAAAGCCTTGAATTATTGAAACTTGTTGAAGACTTCATCTTTTTCTTTCAAGAAGTAGATCCATGTATTTCGTGAGTAGTCATCTATGAATAAGACATAGTATAAAAAGTTGGCTAAGGATTCCATTGTCATATGTCCACATACATAAGAGTGTATGATGTCCAAGATCCCCTTGGACCTGCTATCACTGCTAGTAAATTTTCCTTTGACATTCTTTCCAAGTGCGCAACCTTTGCATACTCCATCATGTTCTACTTGAATATCTGGTAGACCTGTAACCATCTTTCTCAATACTGGTAGTGCTCTATAATTTATGTGAGAAATTCTTTGGTGCCATAGGATAACACTGTAGTGCACAAGGGCTTATTCTTGGTGTCCCTTCCATTTATACATTCCTCCCTCTTGGACACCAATCATAGTAGCTTCATCTATGCTTGAATTCTTGGGCCATAGAGGAACTTGTCCATCCACAAAAGCTACCCTAAAACCTTTATCTTCTAAATCATAAATAGAAAGAAGATTCTTCTTCAAGCCTTGTACAAACAAAACATCTTTAATTGAAATAGGGTTACACGAGTCAAGTTGAAAGGAGGCTCATCCAAATCCTTTGACTACGTGTTTGGAATCATCCCCAAGCTCCACTTGAAGGGATGAGTTCTTTTCTATTAGATTTGTAAGGGAACTTCTAAATCTGGTCATGTGTTTGGAAGCACCGCTATCTATGAGCCAAGTATCACTTCCTTGAGTGATAGTACATGTGAGTGTTGAAACAAATACAAATTATCCATCCTTTGATTCCTTTGTGTGTTCTTCTGTATCTCTTGCATGTGCACGATGTTTCCTCTTTCCTTTTTCATTTCTACGAGGACATTGAGTGGAATAATGTCCCATCTTCTTGCAGTTGTAGCATCTGAATTTTGATGCATCCTTCTTACAACATGGTCTTTTAGTTTTCTTCGGACTGACTTCTCCCCTTTCTTTCCTTTTCTTCACATGAGCAACAAGAGCTTGATTTTCGTCATCATTTGTCTTTTGCGATTACGATATTAGTCTAGATTCTTCTTGGGTACAATCTGACCATAACTTGTCAAACCTGGGAAATTTTCTTCTTGCGCAAATATCTTGAACAAATGGGTCCCAAGAAGAAGGAAATCCATTGAGTGTAGTAGTCACAAGTTCAACGTCGTCCAATGGATCTCCAATAGCTGCTAACTGGTCCTTGATCTGTGAGATTCTCATGAAGTAGTTGGAGATTATTTTTGACTTGTTCAAAGTCTGGTTAGGGCATCAAACATTTCCTTCGGTGTCTTCAGTTATGATACATTCAGTATCATATGATTCTTAATCAAGTCTGTCAATATCCTCTTGGCCTTGACTTCGTTTTTCTTGAACTTTTCTTTGGCTTCTTCTTCTTCTGGTTTTGGAAGCACCTGCTTGACATGATCCAATAAATCATTCTCTTCTATAATGAGGAGTACCCTATGCTTCTAGGATCTGAAGTTATCTACTCCATCTTGTCTATCTTCAACTCTCATACTAGTAGTCATTTTCACCGGTAGAAACCCTAGATCTGAGAAATTTCAAATTTCTGAACTTCATGGAACTGCAACTAGAGTGTTGCAAGAGGTGTGCTAGGGTAGGGAGAACTGCTCTGTGGTGAAATTATTCCCAAATCCTTGGAACTAGTGCTCAATGAGATTGACAAAATATTACTATGCAGTGGCAATGTACTGCTGCAAACGATCTTCCTTCTAGTGGTTAAATTGTTCTGAAGGTAACCAACTCTGATCCCATGTTAGATTTTCTTAATTTTCAGATCAATAGAGTTACCAGTGTTCTTAGATCATATTTTACTTTAAAAATTATATCATGTACTGAAATATGAGTAGCATAAGCAAGAACAAGAGAACACAAGAGTTTATCCTGGGAAAACCCCAAATGGGGGAAAAACCTAGCCAACCTTTCTTAGATAGATTCCATCCAAAATAATCCAACCATGAATCAAGACTTGAAAGAAAATAGATAATGAAGATACCCTAGAAATAGGATAGCGCACAAGATAGAGCTAGAAGACCAGACAACAACAACAACACCATACAATAGTAGCGCATCTCTTCCCAGAGATAGTGCACAAGAGAAAACCACCACCAAGAATAACCAAGAACCTTAGATGTCGCAGTACTGTGTCTTCTTCCTTGCCTCAGACTTGCACTTCCTTCTTGAGTAAGAGAGTGAGTGAGTGTGTCCAAATGAGCAAGACATATTCTCTATTTATAGTGTTCAAGTTACTTTAGCTGGCCCGACTTCTTCTCTGGATATTCTAATTTCACTTTATTCTTTTCTTGTTGGTCAACTTCTCTTTCAGAGTGTTCTTCCACTATTCAATGGTCTTCCTTGGACTTCTGGAATGTTCCTCTCTTCTAAGAAAGGTTGTCTAGGAGGAAAATACCCCCCGCAGCTACCAAAACATCAAGAAGTAGTATAAAAATCTATTAATTGTAGTTATGAACAACATAATTTAACTAGGGGAAGGAAATAAAACTAAGAGCCTAAGTTTGTGAGTTTAAACTAATACATTAAAAATCTCAAAACAAAAGGCAAAATCCACTGAATATATTTGTACATTGAGATGAAATAGAGACATAGATACCAAGATAGTGATATGAAGCTACAAATTAGATTGGAAAAAGTACATCCATATAATAGTATATTTATTTACTATTAGTGGTAATATCAATCCATTATTTATCAAAACATTGCAATATTTTTTTTAGAATGTTTGCATGATCCGGATTTTATGACCAGAACGAAATGAATACAGATTATTAACAGGTTCTTAACAAAAAATAACAGAGATACAGTAAAACTGGTTTTCTATTCAATAACGAAATAAGTTGAAACTGTAAAATGCAGCGGAAACAAGCTTGTTGGAATGGTGGTGGCTTATCTCTGAGAAGAGATGTGACGACAGTGCACATTCGCAAGAAGAAGGTTACAATGAGGCTCTGAAGGCATTTTTACAATAAGCAAGAATGCCAAAAACCCTAGACATCCAAAAACCTAACCCTAGGTGATGAAACGCCAAAAGTCATGTGGGCCCCGTTTGGGTAAGCTAGTACATCAACTTCCCAGGGTCGTAACTTTTGCATATGATCTATGTTTTAGGCGTGTGATAGCCCATTGGAAAGGTATCGTCGAGGAGATTCATTTTGGGGGATCAATTCTGCTTTCAACTATCATTGGGGAGCTTGATACCGAAAAACCTTCATTTAGGCCCTCAAAATGGCCCCGGAAGTAAAAACTGCTAAAAATAGTAAATTGCCAAAAATGTCAGAAAATTGTTTTGAGCCAGTTGGAAAAGGTGGGTGGCCACCGATATCAATATGGATAAATCATCCCTCCTTAGGAAGCAATGGTCTCCATTGCGTTGAGGTCCCCCATTAGATGAGGAAATTTCTGCTAAATTTGGCCCTGGGTGAGCCACTTGCCTTGGTGCAGGAGCTGCCCTGCTTTGACGACTCGATAAAGATGGATCCTTTGTTGTCGAGTACCCCTGATCTGTATTTCCACAATATGATCATTGGATGCCTATTGTATGTAGTGGGGGTTGAGCTCTGTTGGTGTCAGTTTTTATGCTACTTCTGAGGTGTCCAATAATGGTGGGAAATAAGGGCGAAGGAGATCCATGTTGAACACTGGGTGCAGGCCAAGGAAAGGAGGAATGTTGAGCTCAAAATCATTCTCCCCCATGGACTTGGCGATAGTGTATGGTACGTAATGGAGTGGGCGAAGCTTCCGATGGGGTCCCGTAAGGCGTTCTTTCTGCAAGTGCAACCAAACTTTGTCACCCACCTGAAACTTATGCGGCACCCGATGTTGATCATGGCGTTGTTTGTACTTGTCATTGGACTTCTATCGGATATCCTGAACCTGTTGGCGGATGTGCTAGATCCGCTCAATGAACTGGGCGACTTTGTCAGCTTCAGTTGGAGCAGGAGATGAGTTAGTCGAGGTGACCGCAAGGGGAAGTACAACAACTATGGGACCCAATGGTTGGAATCCCAGCCCCACTTGAAAGGGGTTGTGGCCGGTTGAGCTATGTAAGGCTCGGTTGTAGCTATGATGGACATAAGGAAGGCTCTCATCCCATGTGTGAGGGTTATTTGAATTATACATGCGAAGGATATGCACAATCATTAGATTTACAACCTCGGTTTGGCCATCTGTCTGGGGGTGGAAGGTCGTGGATTTGGTGAGCTTGGTGTCTAGCAGTGACCAGAGGCTCGACCAGAATATGCTGAGAAATCGACTATCCCGATATGAAACAATGGTTTGTGGCATTCAAAAATGTACCTAGACTCGTTCAAAGAAGAGCTTGGAAGTGGCCTCTAATGTGATGCTCTTCTTGCAGGCAACCAGAATCATCATCTTAGAAAAGCAATCAACAACCACAAAAACACAGTCATTTCTGTGCTTGGTGGATGGGAGGCCCGACATGTAGTCCATTGAGATGGATTCCTATGGCCTGACAGGAGTAGGAAGAGGGGCGTACAAGCCCTGTTTCTTAGTGGTCGGTTTGGCAATAGCGCAGGCAGTGCAGGACCTGATATACTTGTCGACCTCCTGTCGAAGTTTCGACCAGTAGAAATGTTTCTGTAGCATCGCCACTGTCTTTTCGACGCCGAAGTGTCCTGCCACCCGACTGTAGTGGGGTTCCCATATAAGCTTCTCTCGCTCACTTGATGGAACATAGATATGGCCCAGACGACACAACAACCCATCATGAAGATGGAAATTATCGACAATTGCATTTGCACCCAACATTTAGTAGGTGGTGGCGAAGTCAGGGTCTGTCTCATAGAGTTGGGGCCATCCATATGTCTCATGGCCGTAAGAGTCTAGCACTGTGGTGAGTGTCGCGACTGGCGGACTGTTGAGGCAATCAGTGACGCGATTGGTGCTTCCTGTTTTATACTTGATGTTGAGGTGGAATTGCTGCAAGTATGTGAACCATTTTTTATGGCGGTCATTTTGCAGTTTTCCCTGTGTCTGCATGAACTGCAATGGCTTATGATCAGTGTGGATGATTGTCTCCTTCCCAAGAATGTAATGTCTCCACTGGTGACATGCTTGCACAATGCAGTACATTTCTTTGTCGTAACTAGGGTACTTACGGAAAGTATCTGACAGTGTCTCACTATGATAGGCCACGGGGTGGATGTGCTGAGTGAGAACGGCTCCCATGGCATAGTCTGAAGCATCTGTCTCGATCTCAAAGGGATGTTGCAGGTCTGGTAGTGAAAGTACTGGGCTGAGCACAAGTGCTGCTTCAAATAATAAAACACTTGTTGTTGGGACTGGCCCCACACAAATTTCGCCTTACCACCACCCTTGTTTATTTGGCTGAGGGCCCATGCAATATGGGAGAAACCCAACACGAACCTGCGGTAGAAATTAGCAAGTTCCAAGAAGCTTCGAAGCTCAGTGAGTGTTGTTGGGGCTGGCCAGTCACGGATGACTTGGATCTTGGCTGGATCCACATATATGCCATGCTGATCAATGATGTAGACTAGGAAATGGACCCTATCCATACCGAAGGAGAATTTTTCCAGGTTGGCATATAGCTTGTGCTACCGCAGGGTGTGCAGAACCTGCTGAATATGCTGCAAGTGTTTGTCCCAAGTCTTGATGTAAATTAGAATGTCATCCAGATACACCACTACAAAAGTATTGGTGAATGGTCGCAGGATATCGTCCATCATCCTCATGAAAGTGGTTGGAGCATTTGTCAAACCAAAGGGCATG
>SNQJ01S0038173.1:84690-95822 GCA_010110895.2 Picea sitchensis | reverse complement strand
TCTCTTGTTGAGTTACATCGACATGAGCATTACTTGAAGAGCTAGTACTAGCAACACAATTATTACCTTGGTAACCCATGGCTGCGATCTTCGTCTCATCACCAGAATCTGAACCCAAATCTTGTAAAGCAGTCGCAACAGTCATATGGTAATGCAAAGAACCGTGACCATGTTTCAAACCTCGCGCGTAAATAGAACCGCATACACCATATACGGTGGTCACATACACTAATACAATGAGACCGCGGGTCGGGGCTTAGCCTCGACCCGTCCCCCTTTCCGTTTGGTATAACATTCAAACTTAAATATAAATGCGCTGACTCATATGACAAGGAACAATGGGCGGCATAATGGTTAGCGGAGGCTTTGTAAGGTTTATGCTATGGGAGGTCCGGGGGTCGAACCCCGTGGACTCCCAATAAAATTTTTACATATAAAAATAATGACCAAAGAATGAGCGACACGTGGCGCCCTCGGGTTGGGCCACGTGTCCTCATACTATTCACCCATAACGGACACGTGTCAACATGCTACTCGCCAACATCAACCAATGAAAATGCGCCACATCATCCACCTGCCACATCATTGTACATATGGTACGGCCCTGCCACATCACCGTATGGATGGTACGGCCCTGCCACATCACCGTAAGGACTGTACGGACAGGTACAGTCAGCATCCAAAATTTTTTGCCTGTTTGGCTTGGCGAACAGATCGCAATATCTTCTCCATACGGACTCCGTTTGAGAAAGTAAATATACTGCCAGAATCAGGAAGACAAGATGGATGCAATGGAACTGTTTTCGTCGCATTCCGAGCACTTTGAAAATTGAGCAAAATTTGATCCCTTGATCAGAAAGACAAACTAGGGTGGTGTTCCGTTGTTCCCAAATCCTTCCGCCTTCCTGATGTATTCTTGGGGAAAGTATTTTAATGACCTATATTAAGTGTTTCATTAAGGTAAACTAGTTTCTCATTTCGTTCCAAGTGCTTTGATGCTCAAAACAAGTAGTGAGGGAGATATGATGGTCTGGAAAAGTCCTTTGGAGGGTAAAATCCATCTGGAGATGTATTTCATTAATGATCCATGAATAAAAATTTATAATGGATGGATGGTATTTGTTTCATATGGGACCTTCCAAAAATCGTTTTGTTGGCACTACCTCTATCGCTAAACATGCATCTTAACTAGCTTAACATGTGGCCCCGTGAATGTACCACGAAATCCATGATAGGAACCTGGATGTGTTTATTCATTCACATCGTATCTTTTGGAAGTACTCCGAATGAGTCATTACAAAACTCCCTCCCTCCCCGCAGGCTTGATTTCTTATTTGGGAGGCCCATATCTTTTTCGTTTTTGGGTCTCAACAAGTGGTTGGAGTGGGTTAAAGGAAGACTTTTGTATATTTGTATGTATTATGTTTCAATCTATAGTTCGGTGGAATATGGGGCCCACCAAACCAATATATACGACTATGACGTCAAGGTTTGAAGCCACTTGCAAGGGGGTGATTTGAACCTGAGTGGAAAGGATCTAATCTATCAACAAAAGGATGGTTCGGGCTATTCTATCCCAAAATAGCTATGATTATAAATAAATGAAAAGGGAATTCATTCACTCTTATGAGTTGGGATGGGCCACATGTCCTTTAACTGACTAACTAACTTATTCCATATACCAAAATATCGAGTCTGAAAACCATGGACTAAGCATTTCTTATGGCGTCTTGGGAATGCAATAACTTATCTTGGAAAAGTTTGTTCACCTGGTCCACTTGATTAATAGGGTCTTTTCCACCCTTGATATGCGATTGGGAGGGCCTCAATATTCAATTTACAAATCCTTGCACCCCCCTCTTTGTTCTTTGTTTGATATCTACCACATCTGGTCTAGTTATATATGTCATTTTCATAAAGAAAATATCACAAATAAAATACTAACCTCATTTATGTCTGTGGGTAATTTATTATCTCACATTTTGTCTTAAGAACTTGGTAATTGAAATAATAATAAAAAAATTCTTTGACCTACCATATATGCATATAAAGAGCAAGGGGCATAATATAGTGGAAGTGAAACAAAGATATGATATCAAGATCCTGATGTCTGCAAACATGTGCTTACAGAGACTATTAAGTAGAACTTTTTTTGAGGGTGAAGAATAAAAACCTATTGGTAAAGAAAACAAAGGGAATCACTCCGAAGAAAATGTCAACTGACACGTGGTAGACTCAGTCCCAAACTTCCCTTGAAGATATGGCACACCACAATTATTAAGGGAATTTTGAGGTAAAAATGGGCCTCAAAACAAAAAATGTAGTATCAAAATCAACTTTAAAAGAAACAATATGATTCAAGATGATGATGTCAACCATAAGGGTAAATATTTTTGGAGGGAAAGGAAGAAAACTGTTTTTTTAATCATATTTTTTACTTATCGCCTTATAGGTTTACTCAAATTTCATGTGTAGTCACTTTATTGGATTTGGAGTTAAAATTCGCATCCAACGAGTACCCAATTTGCATACTTTTGATGAAATAAACTGGAAATAGATGAAAAAACATGTTTTTTTTTTTAATTATTTTATTAATTTATTATTTTTTTTATCTCACTGTGGGTCTATCAAAAGTATGAAGAGTGGTTACTCATTGGATGTGGAATTTAATTATGCATCCAATGAGTTCCTACACTTGAAATTTGAGTAAACCTATAAGGAGTTAAGTCGAAAATACAATTTTTTTTAAAAGTAGTTTTTTTCTTTCAGTCGAGAACTTAAAGTCGTCATAGCTTTATGCTCATTGCATTGGATTGATTCCCTCGGCGACCGATCCCTGATTGCTATGACTCTCCTATTTGTTTGAATGATTATTATGAAGATATTGTGCTTTATCTTTTGTCCTCATCCCTAGATCATCAGTCCACGCCTGAGCATTCGGCCATGAGCCAGATCAACGGTCGTCACTTCGGTGTTAATATACGTATAGCTCCTAATTCCCTGCTTTTATGTGCGTGGAGGATGCACGAAGGTTAGCTTTTACCAGCTGTCTACCCACATTGATTGTTCTTGGTTGAATGATTGTCTTGTGCCTTGTTGCGATTGATTACCTCTGCGATTGTTTATCTTTTCTCTCAGCAAACCACTTATTATCTTTTGCATTTTAATCTTTGAGTTTTCACCCTTACTTACCCAACATTCAACCCACCCTTCTTGACATCTTACACCCAATGATTTGTGTTCATTGTTGGCACAACAACTCCATCATTACTCTGTGTTTTATTATGTCTGATGGCAAGGACCCTCTGTGTTTTAATACCTTCAACCACAAAATTTTTCCTCTGCAATTTATTACTTTTCGATGGCAAAATTGCGCTGCGTCTTTAATCCATCAAGCCTACGATTTTCCTATGCAAATTAATACATTTGATGGCGAATTTACCCTTTGTTTATACGTTTAGAGACTGTGACTTCATCCTTCCATTGCACAACTATTTCATCCTTCTTTGCACGACTAATTCATCTTTCTTTCACAATGATTTCATTGGGTTACACAATGGTTTTCCCACAATTTATTACTTCTATATAGCATTGGACATCGATTTTATAGACTCATAGCACCTTGGTTGACTGTATTGTTGACAACATTGTTAATTTTGTTGACAGTTAACTCTAGGTAGAAATTTAATATCACATGATTACGTTGATCCTATTGAAAGTTTTTGGTAATAGACAGTCACCTTTAATAGTCAACATTAAGTGTGGTTTACACAACCATTCATCCAATGTGATTTTAGACAACAAATCGATATTCCTGGTAAAAAAAAAAGCGGATCTATACATGGTGTATTGCTATGACAACATTTTATAAAGGTGTTATTGTTACTTTTATGACAACGTGTGTTTTTTTAAATTGCCTTTATGACAACGCTTTTATACTTGTAGAACCACACAATTTTGAATTGCGTTTCAACATCGTTAAGGATTGCATTTCAACATAGTTAAAGATTGTGTTTCCAACATTATTAGACTGTGTTTGCAACAATAATTAGACTGCATTTTCAGCCTGTATTTAGACAACGAATACTCCCTTTCTAGAGTGTGAATTTACCCTCACCACTGCAGTACCACTGCAAAATTGATAGATGCGATATCACTTTACTCAGCGATCTCGTGGCACAATACACAACCATACTTTTAACCATGAATTTTTGATTGATACATGTGTTTCCAATGAACCCCTCTGCGTATTTTCATTTTTATTTTTCCCAGCGAATAACATGTTTATTTCATGCGTTTTGGTTAGCGGTTTAGTATTGTGGTTGTTGAGAACGATTATGGTGGACATAAAAAGTATTATTTTTCACCGTGATATATTATAGCCAAATTGTTTCTCTAAAAATGTCTGACAACGTGGTTAAATGTAATATTCGTGTTTGAAATATCAACATTTTTAATGTATCACCGCCTTTTATATGTAAGATCCGCCTTTAATTATTGTTGCCAACATATTTGTATTTATAATTACTCTCAGCGTTGCCAACGTCTTTATATCTATGGACAACATGTTTATTTTTACATAGATAACATCTTTATACCTTTATTTATAAATACATCATTTTATACCAACAAACAACATATTTTATACAATTAGACAATGTTTTATAGTAACCCTTCTTGAAAGTAATATATTTTTATGTAGCGGTATGTCTTGTTGTTGTCAGCAATCATTATTAACTACAACAAAAATTATCGATAAATACAGTCTTACATCCTGCAATTAAAGTGACATCTATAGAGATTATATAGATAGCGAATCTAATGTGTTCCGTAGGAAACAATCTTATCATTGTTTCAGTTTAAAAAGATAGCATTTTCAGAAAAAAAAGGGGGTTTTATTTTGTTTGAAGGGACATGTTTCCTCTTGTTCTAGTTAAAAAGGTAATGATTTCGTCCTTAGGAAATTACTGATCTGATCTTGGGATTTGGAGGATAGTTGCAACAAACTATTGTGTTAATGACAATTATTTTATGGTGTACATATTTATTCTTTTGCGCAAGGAAATTATTGTGTCATATGAATGTCATAGTCATCTCATTGACTTGTCGATTGGGTGTTGGGGTCAGTCATCTTGTGTTTTGAAAATTAATTTGGTCTCCCAGCGCATTGAAGTTTTCTTGGGTTATTGGTCTAAGATGGGGTATGTTGCACTGGGATTATCGTCACGCCTATCGCCTTGTGACAGTGTGATTGCTGATGAGGGGATCATTGCACACCCTGAGGGATAGAGGCGAATGATAACTTGGCCGGAGTCTTTTCTTCCCATTGTGGGTGTTGTTTGATTGTTGTAAGTTTGTTGTTGGCGCTTGGGTTGTAACGCCTTCATGCATTTGGTTTTGCAAGCCATAGAGGTTCTAGTTACTGGTCGTCGAGGCCATTGTGTCGGGATTGTGGATGTTGTCTTTAGATTGTAGGTGTTGTCGTGTTGTGTGTCAGGTGGGTAGTTGTTTCTTTCTTTTGATTTACGCATGTTTCACCCAGTTGCTCGATGTGCTAGTGTGTAGAGTCATTGTTGTTTGTTGCCTGATCTGTGGGCATGGTGTTCGTCGACAAGTGGTGTGGTTTAACTGTGTTTTCATTTCCTTCCTACCTAAAATAAAAAAAAATGCACTTTCTTCTTCGCTTGTAGTTGTAACGATCGAGGTCGTTACATATGGTATCAGAGCGGATTCAACCCGGGACTTGGGAACACTTCATATTTCGTTGATATGATATTTGATTATAATGTTTAGAATTAATTTGACTTGTATTCATGCAGGTAATCATGGTTAGAGGGAACCACAGAGGTAGACGACGGGGTGTTAGGGGAGGAGGCACGATGCCTCTAGTAGCATCCACACCTAAGGGGTCTAACCCCTAGGGAGATGAATAGGTTGTCAGGCAGGAGCAGATAGCGATGGGTGATGTGGTTGCATTGATGAGGTCTTTTCAGCGGATGTTGGATGCACTAATTAGCCATTTGGATAGAGATGAAAGATAGGGCTTTGACACCCCCTGAGGGTCCACCGCGCACTTCGATTGGTACTGGTAGCATTCATCGCGAACTCGAGAAGGTCAAATTTCCCAAGTTCTTTGGTGCCCCAGACAGTGCAGCCACCAAGGCATGGTTAGATAATATGGCGATGTGATTTTCACTTCACGACTATACCTCCAACATGAAGGTTCACATGGCAGTATTTCAACTGAAGGGGAACGCTCTTCTATGGTGGAAGACGTTCCTGCCACAATTGAGCATGGCCACCGAATACGTGTCATGGGAACTATTCGAGGAATGGTTTTGAGAGAGGTACCTATCAGAGGAATTCATTGAGAGTCATATCAACAAGGTCAATTCCTTACAACAAGGAAGTCGTAGGGTGCCCGAGTACGAGGCCCATTTTATGGAGTTGCTTCGGTATGCTCCACACCTTAATACTAATAAACTTAAGGTCAACAGGTTCTTGTTTGGCCTTAATGTCAACATACATGAAAAGGTTAGGATTTTGATGCCTCATACCTTGCATTATGTCGTATCAGCAGGGGTCAGAGAAGGACTCTAGCAAGACCAGCAGGGAATGTGCCATCTGGTATGCAACAACATCAGACACCAACTAGACAGATGCCAGGGTATCGTGGCTTCCCAAGAGGATCCACTTTCACTACACCTTGAACACCAGTGCCTCAGCAACAGACTCCTTACTGGAGTCCACAACATCAACAACAATGTCGACCACAACAACAAAAGTTTAGGTCTGTTCAACAGAACAAACCAGGATTCCAGGCCATTGGGCCACCAATTTCTACTTCGGGTACCAGGAGTACTGGATCGAAGAAGGGGTGTTGGACTTGTGGGGAGCCACACTACCAGCATGACTGCCCAGTGGAGAGGAATAGAGCATCTAGATCAGTCGGACCCACTACCGTGGGAGATTTGGGCAAGGCCCATCAGATTCATGCAACGGTGAATAACTGCCAGGAAGAGCACCAGTCGACTGTTCTCAAGACGTCAGGTATCATCGCTGACCAAACCCTTATTATTTTGATAGATCTCGGTGCTACCAAGAGTTTCATTTCTGGTGCAGTGCTAAAAATGATTAAGGTAAAGGCATTCGAACAAGATGAGTTTAGATTTGTATATATGGCTTCGAGAGCCAAACAAAAAGGTTGGAGGAAAGGTTATGGGCTGTACCCTTAACCTGGGAGAGTTTTTCAGCAGGGCCAACCTGTATGTCACGATCTTAGGATCTTATGACGTCGTGATCTATATGGACTGGTTGGAATCACATGAGGCGATACTCAACTGTAAGATGAAATGGTTGAGCTTGGTCAATGATGAGGGACAAAGATGTGTAATTATGGGATGAAACCAGGGAGTTTCCCCGAGGTTAATCTCTTTCTTACAGCTACGGAATATCATACTCAAGGGATGTAATATTTATGTGATCCTTGCATTAAACGGGAAGGGAGTAGCGGAAGGTATAGAACACCTTCCTGGGGTAAGAGAGTTTGCAGATGTCTTCCCAGAGGAGTTACCTCAGATGTCACGAGAGAGAGAATTGGATTTTACCATAGACCTAAAACAAAGGACTAAACCGATAGCAAGAACGCCTTATCGGATGTTGACCCCAGAGTTACATGAGTTGAGAATGCAACTGAAGGAGTCGCTAGATAACATGATGAAATCTACTAGTCAGACAATGAAAAATGAGAACATGCCAAAGTGTCTTAGAAAATAAAATTGTGACCACTGTAAGTAGCATAAAATTGTGACAATTGTATGTAGATGCAAATCAACACGTCATAATTTAAACCAACCCAACCCAATTGTGGATGACAAGTGGTTGGCATTCTTGTTTTAGTGGTGAATTTCAAAGATTGACATTTTATCTACAAAACAACTTAGAGGCTAGTGTATGGTGTCGAGTGATTCAAGTTTGATAAATTTTGACCACTTTCGTTAAATGGTGTGTAATTATTTTCCATGGTTATTCAGTGCACAATACTCTATAGTAAAAATTGAAGCATATCTATCTTAATAGTTAATCGATAATAAAAAAAAAGCATGTCAAAATGTCCTAGAAGAAATAATTGTGAGGATTGTAGGTCATTGTAAATAAACATATCATAATCGAAAGGAGTAGCTAAAATATAAAAAATTGACAACCTAATGTTTGGTATGGTGTAGGTAAGACAATTACTTGTCATGACAAGGATTTGTCACAATGAATGAAAATGAAAGGAAGCTTTCTCAGTTAAGAGCGGCATTAGAGGCGAGGGGCGATGGAAAATGTTATTGTCCTTGATATGATTGCAGAGGCTTGAAAAAAATAAGACTTTTAATAACAACAACCCAAAGACATTGTTGGGAGAAGGGGCACACCGAAGGGGGTTATGAATATCATCGCTTGGTAAGAGGATTCAATATTTGATGTCTTCTCTGTAATAATTAGTATGTCATGAATTTTAGTAATATTTCTTATCAAGATTTTTATATTTTCTATACACACTAAATTTTCTATGTTTTTTTTTAAATATATAGACGATCCCCCCAAAATGTCGACCTCTAGAGAGTTATTTGCCAAGTACTAGATGAAATACTACTTTACAGGGAGATGAACTTCGAGATCAGAATATTGAAGCTGCTGATCAAGTTATTAATGATGATATGGATGGAGATAACGTTAGTGATTCGAATCAGGAAGATGAGATACATAGATTGATCCAAGACACATTTGCTCCAATGGATGAGGACAACCAGGATGATAGTCATGATGTTGATCCTCTACTTGAGAAGTCACGTCAACCTCTTTATGAAGGCTCAACAACAAATCTTTTATTTGTTATATTGTTGTTGGTGAACCTGAAGGTTTTGAATGGTTTATCAAACACATGTCTCACACAGATACTAAGGTATTTAATTTGTTAATTATTTATGCCTGCATGTTCACAAATACTTAAAAGGTTCAATTTTTTCCTATATTGCTATTGTTTTCTAATTTGTAAATTAGTATATTGGATGATATATTGATGATCAATATTGTTTACATTGACTTATTGCTTAGAATTTTGTAGATTGTTAGGTAATGTTCTATTACCGACGTCAAATATTTTTACACACACATATAGAGAAATATCTGTGATTATGAAAGAAATTGGAATGGACTATGAGGCTATTGATGCATTTCCTAATGATCATATCATATATTATGGACAATATGCATTAGAAAATTAATTCCCACTGTCAAATAAGTAGATATCGAATCGATAAAGTGTCAAAGAAGGTGCCGCACAAAGTTCTTCGTTATATTCCGATAATTCCACGTTTCCAGCAGTTGTTCAGGTGCCAAAGTATAGCATAGTTTATGGATTTCCATGCAAAGAACAAAATTTGAGACGATGCTCTTTGAATGCCTGCAGATGGTTCTGCATTGAACTACATCGAAGAAAAGTGGCCAATTTTTAAAGAAGAACCTTGTAATGTTAGACTTTCGTTGGCAGCTGATGGTGTCAATCCATATGGAGAGTTTCGTTCTACGTACTCAGTGTGGCCTGTTTTTGTTATAAATAATAACCTTACTCCTTGGATTTCGATCAAGAGAGAGAACACAATGTTGGCAATGATTGTTCTAGGTATTTAATTATCTTTTATTTGCTTTAAAGTATGATAAAATATTTCATTTCTTTGTTTCGTGCATGGTAATTATTTCTTTTATATATCACGACATCTAGATAAGTATAATTAATCATGTGGTATGTTGAACCAATTAGGTAGGTATCAAGTTAAAGATATGAACGTATATATTGAGCCTCTCATCGATGAGTTGTTGAAGTTATGGGCTAGCGTCACTATGTATGACATCTCTAGACCAATAGGGAAAAAATGATTTCAATTCCATGGAATACTATCATGGACAATTCATGATGCTCCTGGGTTAATACATTTTTGTGGTATATTGTTACTTTATTTTGTGATTTAATATTATATATATTTATTGAAAAAATCATGCATTATTTTAAATTGTAACTCTAATTTGATGCTACATTTATTCATATATCTTGTAGGTATTCAAACAAAGGGTAAATTTGCATTCCCAATTTGTGGTCTGAGGACAAAATATCGTCGTGCAAGGAGTTTAGCAAATGAAGTGTTTGATGAGTATAGACACTCTTTTCCTAAGAACCATAGTTATCGAACCACAAACAAAGAAAATTTCAATGGTAAAGAAGAAACTGGAAAAAAACCATGAAGAATGACACCTCACCTATGGAAGTTGGAATATATTAGAAATCGTCAAGGTACACAAATTATTTATGTATGACCTATTATATAAATCTTTGGTTAATTTCATTTTGTCGCATTAATTAGTGTTAATTTCAATTTGTTGATGTTTCATGAATGTCATTAAAGCACGAATGGGCTTCCATGAGGAATGAAAAGTTACCCGATACAAGTTAGTAGATTTCCATACTATGAGCACCTAAAAATAGTTCATTTGTTTGATATAATTCATATCGAGAAAAACATAACAAAATTGTTATGGCGAATATTAGATGGAAGGACTGACAAAGAGAGAATTGGAAACATTTGTTGTGACATCCAGGAAGCTAATCATGCATTGCAAAGTGTTATTATTAATTCTAATGGCGATGGTTGTGAACAAAATACTAGTCTTCCTTGGTTATTGATGGAGCAACACAACAATATTGTAAAAGAGGTCATTCGAAAAATTAGGTTTCCGGTGGAGTTTTCGTCGAACATACAAAATATCTTAACTAAAAAATGTGATTTTGGTGGGGTTAAAACACATGACTGACATACATTCATTAAGGTAATTAGTAGGTTATAATATATTTTTTTATTGGTACGCATGTTTTGGAAACAAATAATAATTATTTGTTTTTTGTTACAATATGTTCTACCTTTATCTCTCCCAGACGACTTTGACAAAAACATAAAACAAATTATTTATGTAATTGGAAAATACATGAGGTAAGTATTGTTTTATAAGGAAAATGTACTTCTTATGTGATTTGTAGAGGAACTTATTGACATATTATCTTTTATCTGCAAATTTATGTATGCCTTGATATT
>SNQJ01S0038173.1:68586-79392 GCA_010110895.2 Picea sitchensis | reverse complement strand
TAGTTGATCTCTTCTATGCTAACTCCCTCATATGTATAAATCAATTTTTGGATGATGAACAATTGGTTTTATTTTATGCATTGAAGAGTGCACCCTAATGGATGATGGCACTAGAAATCACATGGAAAGACATAATCACACATGTAGACTAAGGTAAAGGATTCAAAATGAGGGTTTTCAACACACTATGATCCATCACTAGGAGGACCTAAGTGTTTTCCTAGTGTAGGTTGTGTAAGTGAAATGCACCATGAAATAATCTACACACCAATATGAGATGGGATATGTGTATGATCGATATGAAGTGTAGAAACAATACACTATGAAGTGTATGGTTTCTACACTTCATAGTATATGGTGTATGCAAGGTGTATGCTTAAAAGTTTCATACTAACAAATACAATCTAGAGAAAAGAATGGAAACCACAACCTATGCCTACAGTAGGTTACTACCAAAGAATTGTTTAAGTCATTGTTTGGAGCATGGCATTGAAGGAAGCCAAATGGTTAGAATTTGAGAACTTTTGGTTTTGCATTATATGCATACATTATAGATAGAGGTGAAAAAAATGGATGATAGGAGCACAAAATGTATTATGGTTGGCTATGGTTGAAATGAAACTATTTATAGATTGTATAGCCCAATATAACATTCAATGATTATAAGTTGAGATGATATTTTATGAAGTTGCAGTGTTAGTGAAGAATCTCGATAGTGACTGAAAAGGTAGGATAAGCATTAAGCTTTTGGATGTCCCCTCAATGGATATAATTGAAGAATGTACCGAGGGAACTTCAAATGAAGGTAATCCTTCATTTTGGGAGAGTGTAGAAGTGAAAAAAACCTAACAAATAATTGTCGGCACTAAGAATATCAACAAGAATCCAAAAACTATTAGAGACACTATGGAGTTATGCAAGGGCTGTTGAAGTGCTCGAACCCCAAACAATAAAAATTGTGCTTAAAGGCCAAAACATGGTAGAATGGAAACTAACTATGGATGAAAAGTATGAGCCATTAGTGAAGAATCAAACTTGGGCACATGTTCCTCTACCAATAGGTAAGAAATAAACCAATACTAAGTGGGTTTTCAAACAAAACAAGTCAAGTGATGCAGTTGAGAAATATAAAGTTCAATTTATGGTGATAGTGTACACACAAATTTAGGGCATGGACAACCCAAATAATTTTATACCAATAGTGAAGATGTCATCCATTATAGAAATCTCAGCAATTGCAATAATGATGCATATGCATATCCATCAACATGATGTTGAGACAACATTCATTAATGGTATGTTGTAGGAAGATATATGTATGGAACAAATTGAGGGTTATGTACAACAAAGAAACAATCATATGGTGTGCATGTTGCAAAAGTAATTGCATAGACTTAAGAAATCCTATAGGGCATGATATTGACACATTGATGCATATTTAATGAATGAGGGTTTCTAACATTATACTGCATATCTAAATATTTATGTCAAGCATACTGTCAAGTCTTTTATCATTTTAGCATTCTCCATAGATTATGCATTTGTATGAGCAAGGAGTTATCTTTGTTAAATTCTTTCAAATCAAAACTGTTGTAGAATTTGACATGTTGGATCATGGAGAGATCCATTAATCCTACTTGGTTATTCAAGTAGTAAGAGATTTGAGCAATAGGAAGTTTCATTTGAGTCAAATTGAACATATCCTTTAGATATTAATGATGCGTTATTTCTAAAATGTGAAGACTAAAATGAAAATTGCTCAAAAATTGTCACAAGATATGGGTTGCAACATTGGGAAACAATTAAAAGGATTTTCACATTTCTGAAAGGAACATGGACATCAACATCTGTGAGAGAATGTTAGATGCAATGCAATTGTTTGGATATTGTGATGCAGATTGGGAATAAGATGTTGTTGAGTTCAAATCAACATCTAGATATTGCTTCAAGTAGGCTGGTGGAATTGTCTCATGGAGAAGAAGTAACCCACCATTTCCTTATCAAGTGCTAAAGAAGAACATGTAGTAGAAAATGAAAAAGGTACATATTCAGATGGACTGAGAAGTCTTGTAGAGTATGAGGATAGAAATGCATAGATTTACTAATTCCTGAGATGTTTCAATTTTGAGGAAAACCCCTTAATTCTAGATCATCAGATGTTTCAATTTTGAGGAAAAGCCCTTAATTCTAGATCATCCCACATTGTTAATGAAAAGTTAATCACCTCATACTTTCAAGATTTATGCAAGTTTTTCCACAAAAGATCCAATAAACATATGGCATTTTGGATATTGGTTAGGGATCATTAATTTCAACAACTTCTATTAAAGATCAACACAAGCCTTAGCACTAATTTCTAGTGATCAAATTTGAAGATTCCATTTCCCTTCAAGACCTGCCCTTCAAGGATTATTGAGCCTTCATGGCATTAAAGGTCATGAGTGGTTGAAAGGCTATCACTTTATGCATAAAATTGTCATTAAGCAAAAACATATAATTACTACTACATGGAAATTAAGGGTTTATCAAGAAAATGAAATCAAAGAGAAATATTTACTTTCCTTAATCTATAGAGTATATGATAAGGTTTTTGGTGAGTGGTCAAATGCCCTATTTGACACAAAAAAATGTTTTTGTACCAAAGGGCCTAATAATTAAATTATATCTATTGAATTTTGATCATACACATCAAAAACATCAATCTAGCCTCTTTGGGCATTCACATATTCAATTTAGCCAGAAAGGCTAAAGTTTTGCGCTCGCATAGAACATTGTTTTCCTAAAATTGACAAATTTACTCACGATTTTCATCCATGTTATATGATTTTCAATCTACATAATTGATTCATTCGAAAATTATCTAACAATTAACTATTGTTTTATGGTAAAGGTCGCCTCATACACTAAATACACTTATACATAAAATCTCATCAAATAACTCATCTTGCTTCAAAATTTGATCGATGTATTTAGTGATAAGAACAATGCCAATAAGCATATATGAGACATGAGACAATACTTGGATGCTCAAGATTAATATTTGTATCACATCACCTTTCCATATACCAATCCCACAACACTTACCATGGAGCTTCTCGGAGAAAAAATCGCTCAATCCTTGGATGAAAACTTGCAAGCCCCTTGTGTTATATGACATCTCTTTTCTAAACATGTCGTAATGTCAATGACATATTATTGAATGCACTACTTGAGTTCCCTTTTGTAATATCCTAGTTTTGACCCCTTAGTTGTAATATAACAAATCATGTATTATTTTTTTAATATAGTTTATGAAACAAGAATCAAGCCATGTGGTTTGAGATATAACGATCCCATGTTGTAAATATGTGAGATGCATTGTGAATATTCCAAGTGTGGAGCTCAAGGCCAAGTCCCTACTAGTTAATGCATAAGAGTCCAAGTGGTGGGATAACTTTACAATGTGGTCGGTATATTTCTTATAAGAATTTCATGGTTTTGTAAAAAGGGAAACACACAATAATATAAATCCACCCTAATTATTTCTTGAGGGAGAAACAAGGGGACTATGATACCACAATAGGGGACAAGGAAAGGGGATTTTTGGTTGATTTAGCCTCATCATTGTCCTTGGGGTACTATCTTTTCTTGCCTATGTATCCTTACAATGTTCCCATCAATCTTTGACTTTTGGGTTGGTCTAAGTAAAAGTCTCATATGTGTCATATCCTGAGGAACAGAGAGGGGTCTCATGCAAGAAAATGTTTTGCATTGTCTTTCCCATGTAGGATGGTTGGAGAGAAACCATGCTTAGAATTTCCACAATAGTTGAGACAATACTTTATACCTACAACCCAATTATTGTTCCTCATTGATTATTCAAATTTCACCACTAAAGTGTACGGAGGTATACATACCCTACTCCCCTTTGGATTTGAATGTGCAACCTCTTAGGAAGAAACACATGTTCTTAACCGTGTGCAATTATATGCAACTTATGAAACTATATTGCAACAATTTTGTATGCAACTATATGCAAATATACAACTATATGCAACTATGCAACTATATGCAACTATGCAACATGCAACTTATGAAACTTTATGCAACAATCCAACTTATGAAACTATGCAACTATATGCAACTTATGCAACTATGCAACTATATGCGACTTATGCAACTATATGGAACTATATGACGAATAAGTGTGGCAATTTCAACTTTATGCAACTAAATGCAACTATATGCAACTGTGTTGGTACCAAAAACGTATATTGGCATGATAACTTATCTTCTTGTTTTAATGAGTGTAGGTACCACCAAATAGGTATCTATCGAATCTATCTTCCTCGAGTGATGATCAAGATATACTAAGAGAGGTTGAAAGTGAGACGTGTTGTACTAGATCTACTGGTTCTAGATCAACTAGGTTGGAAATGGTAAGGAAAATATTTCATACCTGCATGCAATTTTTTATTGCCAACGGAGGGTCGTGTAATTATGATGTTGACAACATAGGTGACATTGAGTTTCCCTAGAGGTATAAACATCTAGTGCAATGATGGGCACCTAAGGAGCTACCTGAAGTGGACACAGATTTCTTCAACGGTGGGAGGATGTATCACATTTCTCCTTCGTCCTTACATGGATTGGGGTTATTTTCCATGGATGGCATAAAGGTCGGCTATGGGACTGTAACTGAATTGATGGAGTACGTCGGACCATTATACAAATACAATCACTGGTTGATGTTGGTCCGATATACGCAAAGTATGAGAAGATACAGAGTTGCCGCAAATTATATACAACTACTAGATAGCAATCAAAATAAAGGGGAAACTATGTATATTGATGGAAGGCCAAAAACTACTGGAAACATTGCGGGCTTTATAAATAGTACACGACCAGTGGCAACAACTAAGAAACCGAATTGCATATTTGAGGCACGCGAAGGAAATCGTATATTTGTATGTGCAACAAAAACAATAGTTCTAGGTGAAGAGTTGTTGATCGATTACAACTTAAATTGAATAAATGGAGGGGGTGTGACTATGGGGGTAAATATCTTACATACCATTCAAATCTACCTTTGATCAATCATTGTTAAAATTTATTGCTGCAATATTTCAAATTTTTACTGCATAAATTTTTTACAATTACTTTCATAACTCTTGTTGATTAATTTATTGTGTCAACATCTATCCAGGGTGACCGTGGAAAGGCACCCACTTTTCCTCAGCAGGTAAATGTTAAATAAAGTAAAAACTTATGACTACAACAACTAAATTTCAGAAATTTCATTATTTGTTTTCTAATATTACTGCAATATTTCATTTTCTTAATTTTACAAGTGAATTTCATAACTTTTATTGATTGATTTATTGTGTCAACATCTGTCCAGGGTGACCATGGCAGAAAATCACCCGCTACATATGTCCAGGGTGACCGTGGACAGACACCCACTGTGCCTCAACATGTAAATGTTAAATACAGTAACAACTTATGACTACAACAACTAAATTTCTGAAATTTCATTATTTTTTTTCTGACATTAATCCAATATTTCATTTTTAAAATGTTACAGGTGAATTTCATAACTTTTGTTGATTGATTTATTGTGTCAACTTCTGTCTAGGGTGACCGTGTCCGAAAATCACCCGCTACATCTGTCCAGGGTGACCGTGGAAAGGCACCCACAGTGCCTCACCAGGTAAATATTAAATACAGTAACAACTTATGACTACAACAACTAAATTTCTGAAATTTTGTTATTGTTTTTCTAATATTACTGCAATATTTCATTTTTTTAATGTTACAGGTGAATTTCATAACTTTTGTTGATTGATTTATTGTGTCAACATCTGTCTAGAGTCACCGTGTCCAAAAATCACCCGCTACATCTGTCTAGGGTGACTGTGGAAAGGCACCCATAATGCCTCACCAGGTAAATGTTAAATACAAAAACAACTTATGAATACAACAACTAAATTTATCAATTGTTAAAGTTCATCTCATTAATTTTATTCATCATTGTATTGCGGCATGGTCAACGTGGGAAGGCTCTCACAGAGGATATTGATGAGGACGGAATATTTTATTTGACTGACCCAATGACAACTATAACGAAGGCCTTGAAGAAGGCTAACATAGAATATCTAGGTTTTCTTAGGAAAAGACCCTTGATAAAGGAGGACAGGGCAAGAATTGTAAAGCTACAAAATAAAATAACTAATTTTGGGGTAAGTGGCATCTTCACATATTTTTATCAGCTATGACAATTTCATATCCATTTTTTTGTTTTATATTTTGTATATGATCTGATAAAGTAAAGTTTTCCGGTTGTAGGATTTTTTAAACATCGTGGGTGGGGAGCCTGTCGATCCTGCAACTGGTATAGGTAGCAGTGATGGTCCAATGCAAAAAAAAGGTCGAGATAGAAAAGTGCAAGTGAGGATTTTTGAGCCTTTTGAGGTTCCCCTTGAATCCATTGATGAGAGAAATGATTTTGACCAACATGATGAGCCAGAGCCTGGGACTCCACATGACTCCAGATAGGAACATAGTCTAGATGGACAAGATACTGTTATGCATGGAGCAGAATGCATTAAAAACACCGGATCACTAGATGTCATGTTTCTGGTGGATGAAACATGTGTTCCGATCAAGATTCAAAATATTGCAGGTAATTGTTAATTAATTGATTCATTTTTTTAATGAAATTGAAATGGACATTTGTTGAGATTATTATAAATTAATGGATAACACATTTCTGTAGTAAACAATGTTTTCTATAGAAACTTAAATGACAAAGCATTGGAGTTGTTTTTCCCCACCATTCACACATGATGGAATGGCCAAGATAGAAAAAATAAATATGATTTAATAGATCACATGGTAAACTTGTTCGGCAACACTTTCAACAAGAAAGTGGTTACAAAGTTAGCTAGTGAGAATTTAAAATATACCAGGGCCTAGTATAGGGAGAAATTGCAAATAGACCTCAAGCACGAGCGACCTCCCATGGTTCCCGAGAAAGAGTGGAAGGAGCTAATAGAGGATGAAAAAGAGAACCTGTTTAAAAAACAAGGACGACAACCACGAGATGGTCAAGAAAGGTACAACACGTGTCATATTATCAGTGAAATATGAGCATTTACGTTTTTCTTTCCCATTTTAAGTAATAATTCCGATATCTAAATTTTTTCAAAAATTCCATATGTAGGCTACCAGACACCTCCAAAGCAACAAAGGCCAGAGTGGAAACACAACCATCATAAACTAGGACAGGGTAGCTACGGAAAACTAAAAGCCCGAATAGTAATATTTAAAGCATTAACTGTGGTTAATAATTATTTAACGGTAGCGAACAAATATATGTTTTTGTTATTGGTATTTTTAATGGTGTTATGCATTGCAGTTAAATATGTTCGACACTGCTGCCAACGAGGAGGACATAAAGCTTGGTTACAAGCATGGTTTTAAAAGTGTGATTGAATATAGAAAAAGCTTGGTCCAGACTCCTATCTCCCTCCCCAACCACGCAGGTAAATCAAATGAATAAGGAAACCACAATAGCATTCTTGTAAAGTCTATTCATATTTTATTATATCACCCTTAACTAAGTATTTATGTTTGTTTTCAAGCAACAGTGCTAACACAGTAGTGAATCCAACGGTATTCAACAAACACCGCGTCATACAAGGGTGCACATGTCCAGTGATAATGTAGAGCATAGTACCCATTCTGGTATGTATGTTTCAGAATTAGAAATATTTACTCTGATTGTAGATATTCATTTCTTGACTTATACTTATATATTATCTTCTCAAAATTGAAGAGCATGTAGCTCAGGAGGGTGAAATGCAAGAGAAACCAAGTGGACAGGAAATCAACCCACCAACTGTCCCAGCTACAGAGATAGGTAAAGAGAAATAATGTAATGTTAATCAAAATAATGAATTAGTTATTTCAATTATATTTCAACATATTGATATGATCATTTTCATTGTTCCAGTTCATGACCCTGAATAGATGCCAGCTAACCCTTCTCAGCGATGTACCAGAAGTATGGTACATGAGTGCACACAAACAATAGAAGGACAAGGCACACAAAAAACAATGTCCTTGGATGATTATGATACCCCAATTGTCATATTTATGAATGTAAAAAAAAAAAAAATCAAAGAAAAATTAGATGTATAAATTCATGAATTGTATTTGGATCTTTATTGATGTTTATATGTTCACATGTTTTGATGACTATCCTAGTTATGCATTAATGTCTATATGTTTTCTATATAAAGAAAATCATTTGTTGGGTATGGGGAATTGAGAGTGATGTGAGGGGGGGAGGGGCCATATGAGCTTCCACCTTCACGTGGTTGGCCTTGTTTAGTAGAGAATAACCTATTCTCGAAACAAAGAGAAGCTCATTAAGGTATGCGACAACTTAAATTTTTTCTAGAGTATTTTACATAACTAAGTGCATGCTTATTTGCTTATTAATTATTTACTCATATAAAAAAATTGTCTTTTATAATTCATGCAGGTCTTGGTGATGGAAATGCATCTCGTGGAAAACTCTTATCAAGTTGTATGGGCTAATGGATCTGGCGAAAGGACAATGAAAAGGTAAGGGTTTTGACATGTTTTTAAAAGTAGGCTTTATACTAGTAAAAGTTTACAATCCTCATGAATATGTAGATATTGATATATATGCCAAGTTCCATGTGGTGTTTTTATTGTCTAATTTATTTGTTTTTGTCAAGTTATTTGTCAAATTTAATGTGTAGATATTGCATATATGCCAAGATCCATGTGGTGTTTTTATTGTCTAATTTATTTGTCCAAATTAATGTGTAGGTGGTTGTACAGTACATAGAGTGTACACTCTTTACCGAGCTCAAATTTCAACTATATATCAAGAACCCTAAAGAGGTATTTTAAATATAATTTTGGTTTACTTTTAGTTTTTTTATAAAGAAGTATAACTATTTTAGAGAACCCCCATATACAAAGTATTTATCCATATGCTCATTGTGGAAAATAAATTAGAAAAGATCCCTCACTTCATTCATTTCCATAATACTAACCTTATTGCTATCCCTAGTCCAAATCCTAGTTCCTATTAAACAATGCATGAAGCTAATCCCAATAATCTAGACCCCTCCTCTAATCCCACATGTTAGTGCAAGTATTATAAGGCTCCAAAGGACACTACTACACAATGCTTATTATTATAATAATAATTCACATCCAAATCCTTGTACGTAGATGATAAATCCCTTGATGATCCTATGGTACACCAATATTTGGACACTTCTCCCCAACCAAAAATAGTCCCTATTCCAAACTCTATTGAAAAAGATCCCTCATTACTCATAATGACGAATGAAATTTATTCCCCTCTCTAAGTCTCCTTTTTACTCATAATTGTTAGATCAAAGACCAAATTGCCACTATAATCCTTGACAATTGTAACCAAAATAATCACATTTTCCATCACTCCTCACCCCTCTCCTTATCATTGGGGCTTTGTACAATAGGACAAAACTCATCTTCTCATTAATAAACATTGTGGAGTCACCCTTGTCATAGGGATTTTTCAAGAGAATGTTGAATGCTATGTATCTCCCCTTGATTACTCTAATTTACTCTTGACCATATCATATGAACAACAATGGAATGCTTTATAAGATGCCCATTGAAATACCTATCAACTATTTAAAGATAACAAAACCTATGAACTCATCTTTATTGCAATACCCTATCCATGTAATGATGTGCCCAAGACATCCTACATAAATATCTTTCTCTCTTAGTTGTAACTCACATCCAACGATTTCATATGGTTTCACTTTCTCTCTTCCACGCATTCCAAATGATGCCTTCTCATCCTTCTACCCAAATAAAAAACAATGAAATTCTTTATAATATGCTCATTGCAATACTTATCAACTCTATAAAGATGACAAAAACTATGAACTCGCCTCTTGCAATAGCTCTTACTTATAATGTTAAGACCCAACAAAACATAATACATAAATACCTTTCTCTCTCACTTTTACATCACATCATTCCATCTCATCTCATATTGTTGCACTATCCCTCTTCCAAACTATCTAAATAATACATTCTCATCCTTCCACCTGGGTGCACTCTCACTCTACTATTCTCATTCTAAATCTCAAACCTCCCCAATGATTTTTAACTCAATATTTTTTTTTTCTACCACACATGAATTAACAAAATACATATATGATCTATTATACCTAGTTCCATATTTTCTTTCCCTTGTCCTCTCTTTGGCTACAACAATGAGGTAGCCCCTCGTTCTTCTATTCCTTCTCTTTTCCTTCTCTTTCTATTAGTTGTCAAAATCAACATTTGCTAACATTAAAAATGTCCCATGTCTTAACACACTTTTATCAAGTTGAATGTATCCTTGTTCCTATTGGGAGTTTTTTTGGTCTAGCTTAGACTTCCCATTATCAACTCTAGCCACTTCTTACCTTGTAGCACCAAATATTACCTATTTCTCCCCTTGTCTTCTTCCTCTCCTAGTGTTCCATGCTCTCCTACATACTCTTCCTCTTTTCCTAGTCCTTCAAATGCTTGGGGAAAGTATTGCCTCTCCTCCTTAGCTCTTCTTCCTTACACCCCTTTTTCTCCATTTTTAATTGGTCATAATATTGATGGGTCCCTTATAGGTCATTATCTCAAGAAAGACCCTACTTGAGATAACCTCTACCTAGTTAGGATCAACTATCACTTCTTTGGTCAGTTTTCCAAGATGTCCCCCTTAATGGTCGCATTCCATAGCTTGCA
>SNQJ01S0038173.1:0-39777 GCA_010110895.2 Picea sitchensis | reverse complement strand
CCTAGTCCTGTTAGGAGGGGTGGAGGCATTTCCCACCGTGTATCCTCCATTGTAGGGTGTGGACCCTAGTTATGATTAGGAGGGGTGGAGGCATTTCCCACCATGTATCCTCCGAAACCTGAAGTCATGGGAGGACAGTGTTAGTTCACGCTCCCCAAGACGTGTGATGATGACTGTCAGATGCCTACTAGGGAATCTTGGTCGAGATAACGACACTTCCGCTTACGGGTTCTATTTGGAGTTAGGTCAATATAGTTGACGCTCCAAGATAGTCTAGTAGAGGAAGGATAGGAATGGAGATGGAAGTAGGTTAGGGAGGAAGAATGAGTAGTAATAGTTGAGATGGTATGGAGATCTGTCTTGTGGTGGAATTTAATATTTTCCCTTCAAAAAAAAAGAAAGAGAAATGTGTATATATGAATATTCATTATTACGTAACGAAACCACAGTTTTTTAAAATAAAATTGTTGAACCGAATAATTGTAATTAAAGAATTTCTCAAACGATTGATTGGTTATTGTCTTTTATAAAAGAGTAGTCTTGCTGACTGGATTAGATGCATACATAAATTACTAAAGGATGACAGTTTTTATTATTAGTACATGCACGAGATTTGCATGTACTAGCTACACATGCATTTCTTGTACATATACACTAGTATGTATGAGCTTTCTTGACTTACTTACTGATAATGTTAGTTACTTGTTATGAATGTGTGAACCATGTTTCTTTTCCTTTGTACCATAAGATACCTTAACTGCGGGACGAAGTTTCCTGAAGGGTGGGTGTATGTAACAACCCTAGTTGAATAAATGTTTAAGGTTTATTAAGTAAAAATTAATTAGGGGATTATTTGTCTTAACATGGTATTAATTAAACAAGATTGGTATAAAGATACTAATTAAATATTTATTAATTAATTAAAGGTTATAAGTTTGATTAATTAATTAATTAATTAACTACCTATTATATTCAATAACTTGGGAATTAAATTTAAAAGGGATAATAAGTTATATTGTTTAAATAAATAAAAAAGAAAAAGGAGAGTTACGTACACAAAAAGGGATAAGAATTAATTCAAAGGGATAATATATTAATTCAAAGGGGTAAGATATTAATTATGAGAAGATAAGGTAATAAATGGGTTAGGTAGGGAAGTAAATGAGGGGTGAATTCGGTGAAGGAGGGATATGGAGGGGAAAGAGGTTTACGAGAGGATCATTCTACGGGAGATTGGGGATTGATTTTTGGGGGGCTCTTGGATTTGCAGAGAGGAGTGGAGTTTTGGAGTGGGATTGTATCAGTACAGGCACCGGGGTTGCTGGAGGTTTTGGGCACGGGGGCCAGGATATCCATATGATATCCTGGAGCTAGGAAGTTACCTAGTTGGCATGGTGGAACTAGGTTTTGGGCAGTGTTTACACAGTGCAACAACGGTCAAGAAGGCAAGCGGACAAACATAGGGTTATTAGCATCAGACTCAGGTATTTAAAATTTTGTAATTGTTTTTATTATGTTAGAAAATTTTAATATTCGTTGTTAAATCTATATGCGAATGTGCTCAATTAAAGGAATTTGATAAATTTTACTATTTTGCTCAATATAAAGAAATTTTTGAATTTTACTGCTATGTTTTAGAAATAAAAGGTTTTTTAATTTATTTGGTTATTACAAATAAAAATAATATTCTTAAGATGTTTGGGTACTTACAATTCGTGATTGTAACCTCGACTAGCCGCCCTAGCCTAGCTTGTGTTGGCCATGTTTGAAAATCCTTTCTTTGGTTTCTAGCGAAGTGTCAGACAACCTATCATCAAAAACTTTCATGTATGTTATATACCACACTTTTATTTATATCTAAAGAAAATTAAAGGTATTTAAATCAAAATATTGTAATTTACCTTGGGGTACCAAACATTTTTCTCTTGATTTTTTCAACATATTTTCTTTTGCATCATCAATGACCGTCTTCCACTCCTTCTCTAGAATCAAGGGAGGTTGCTCATACCTAGGGTTTCCTGCCAATCTTCTTGTATAAACATATTGTGTATATTTAAATGTTCTCCCGCTGCAGAGGTGACTGCTTTTTTATTGAACGTGTCTACTCCAAAGAGACCTTTGAGATAATCCATAAGTTATTTTTTTAGATTGGAATTATGTCAATTCCACATCATGTCTAAGGTTTCCCCAAAAATCAACAAGGCCTTTCTCTCCACGTGCCTATAAAAATGGTCGTTTCCTACACACAAAAATATATGATCACTAATTTAAAAATAATAACCTAGATTATTTGTGTATGAGATGGACAACATAAAACGGTTAAAATATGAAAAAATACCATGGAGTCTTATTTGTTTTAATGGAAGTCTGTTATCGTCGACCAAAAATTTGCACAGAAGGGTCCCCATGTTGGTCAAACGGCTAGCTCCAGGAAATGCAACCATGTCAACCACATCATCAACCTCATCTTTGTCACCATCTCTAGATCATGACCCTTGTGTGGATTACTAGTGGTGTGTTTCATGGCTCCTATCTAAATTAGGTGTGGAATATGGAGAAGTAAACAATACTCTAGCGGATGTATGATAGCCCATGTTAGGACTCTGTGGAATATATGCAGCACCACTACTACCAACACGAAGCTGAATAGGCTCCAAAAATTACTTTATAAAAAAAGAAAATGTATTTTCGTGAGATAATGTAAAAGTTATAAAATAGACTTTCATAATTGAACATATGAGTACATTAAAAAAAACACTTTAAATTATGGTTATTACCTTATATGTGTTAATATGTGACATAAGAAGATTGATCATTTCTAACATGTTAGGAGTTTGATCTAGACGGTCTAACAATCTAACAAGTTCCTTGTTTGCTTTAATGATTTTTTTATTTTATTAATACCATCGGATGAAGGGATGAATAAAACCCCTCCTCATCAGTGTAATCATGATCAAAATGGCTTGCTAACTACATATAATTTCAACAAAATCAATGTTATTTCAGTTATATAAACAAATGAAACAATTGATCGCCACACAAATAAAATTATATAAACAAATAATAAAATTCACAAAAAATAAAAGTTGAATTTGATAATCATTTACATGTTCTGTGGCTAGCCCTTTTCCATGATCATCCTGCCACATTATAATATAATTAGAACCCCCAAATATTATAAAAAATGTTAATGATAACAAAAAACTGATTGCCACCCAAATAAAATCAACCTCCCACATTACTATAAAATTGGGACCGTGAAATATTTAAAACATTGTTAAAGATAAAAAATATATATAATGGAATAAGTAGAGGTTGCTTAAAGAGGTGTTTCATAAGTACCTGCACACTATTAGTCGATGTTTCTATTTGATTCAAATGGTAATCCACTAATAACTCTTCCTCGAGAGCTACCTTTTGTATTGCGCACATGACTACTCGATTCTCTTCGTGTCCCTCATATATGCAATTTGGTTGCTTGTTTGTTGTCTCGGATCCTGTGTTTTTTATAAACCCTATGATATTGTCAAAATATTTAGGTCGTCCATCAATATAGATAGTCGCTCCCTTATTTTTATTGTTGTTTATTAGCTGTATATAATTTGTGGCGAGTGCATATCTCTGCATACTTCGCATGTACCAGACCAGCCACATCCAATCATTATAATTATAACATGGTCCGACATAGCCCATCAATTTAGTTATTGTATTGTATTTTATAGTTATTCCATCCATGGAAAATAGCCCCAAACCATGCAGAGAGGATAGTGCAATGCGATATGTCCTATTGTTGACAATGAATTCAATGTCTAATGGAGGCAGTTCCTTAGGTACCCATTGTTTCACCAGATGCGTATACTCGAGTGGAACCTCTATGTCTCCTATGCTCTCATCATCATAAGAGCATGATCTGTCTTCAGCAAGAAAAAATTCCATGCATCTACGAAATTTTCTTCTGACTTGTTCACCTCTAGTCCTTGTTTGTGTATCATATCTACTAGATGCAGTCACATTTCCCTCTATTTGTCCTAACCTTCCCTCATTCGAGGATGAAATATATGAGATACCTATTTAGTTGTACCTTCAATCACATGTGCACGTGTTTTTAGTGAGTAGTCCATCCTCACCCTAGTTACAATTATTTAACCTTTTTTCTATATTCAAAGTTCTAAATATTTTTTTTTATATATATATTTAGTTTTGGATGCACAATTAGAGGGTGCAATTCCCTAAATTAGTAGGGGAACTCATGCATGTGGATTCCCAACTTAGTGAAGGGTATGAATCTCTAGGTGGATGCACCTTAATTTGACTCGCTTATCCATTCAAGCAATATGCACTATGGTTAGATTTCCTTATTCTTGCAAGCAATATGCACTATGGTTAGATTTCACACTACATAATTTTTTTCCATGCATTTAAATTCATTGTACCTCTATTATTACTAGTTTATAAAGGGGAATTAAGGAAAACCACTTTATGGTCCAAGAGTTAAGTTTTGAGCTATAGCTTTAGCTTTCTATTTCAGATTTAATATAAAATCAATGATGATGTTTTGATTCTTTATATTATAATTTTTTTTGTTTTAATTATCAATGGCATGTGTTTGTAGGTTGAAGTAATATATAACATAAATTTTGATAAGTGTTTAAACTTTAGTGATCTATGGTTTTAGGTTAGCTTCGAGATTGCAAAATCTTCTCAACATGGTCAAATGTTTTATGGTATTAGAGTGCATTTAATGAAACATTTTAGGAATTTGTGTATGTATAGTAGCGATGCTACCTATGATAGGGATATATTGATAGGTTTTATGGATGAGATGTTAAAGATGTGTTCTTTATAATATCATTGTGATCTTGTGATAGGTTTCTTTTGGGTTGCTGACATATTTTGTTTAGCAGGTTTTTCCAGGAGAAATGTTATGACTACATTTAGTCTTAGATATGAATACAAATTTTAAATTTCCCTCTAACTTCATCCCATGGAAGTGTTAATAATAGATGATGTTGGAAGACCATGATATTTGGTATTATATGGATATGGTAGAGACTACCAATCTTGTGTTGTTAGTATAACATAAAAAGAAGATGGCCAAGAATTAGGGGTAACACCCCTAATTCCAGGGATTCAAACAAAAATTTTCATTAAAACTATGCTTGTTGTAGATGCATTTCAGAGAAAAATGTCATCACCTTTCCATATGGAACAAAATGGACCCTGAAGATTGACCATTTGTACTAGATATTCTTACTCAATTTGAGGAAATTCTCTTATAAAGAGTGAATCCAATAATTCAAGTAACCCATACAAGTGGTGGAAAATAAAAATATAATATTCACACTATCAATTTCCCATAGGACATGAGTACAATTGTCAATTACTTGCCTCACCAAATTGAGGACTTGGACATCTTTCTTGTGAGAAGGAGCAACTCTTACCAAATATATTATGATTTTTTTGTTAGTATATATCGTGTGATGTCAAGTTTGAAGTATAATTCAGAACATGATTCTTATTATAAGGATGCCCAACTAACCTAACCACAATTTGTTATTTTCCTATTGAACTTAAAAACATACCTCCCATGTTTCACCTTGTCACAAATAATATTCAAGAACCACAAAATAGCCACATAGAACTTCATGAGGGATACAATGCCTCTATTAACCCACAAGACTAGAAACCATTATATTTTGTATACATGCTCCCAAATTCATGTAGAGAGGTAGAAGAAATAAAGATCTACTTGCAATCTACAGATTACATATCCACTAATTCCATTGATTGACCACTTGTTGGTTTGTCACCTATCAATTAATACAACACAAGAGACTCTTTTCTATGGTCTTCTCCACCCCCTTCCCCTTAGGGTATACCATGTTCAAACAACCATGAATTAAGGAAATTGAAAGGAAATACTATGCTTCACAACTATTCAATTACCATGATAATATATTAGGTAGACATCCTAGATTTTGTTATTTCTTGTAAATTTTTATGATGTGCCATGATAGCCAAGAAAAAATTGTTGTATTTGTGAATAAAAACATAGAGTACAATTGGCCAACATATATTGGAGATCTTTTCCATCACTTTCAACACTACCTAACGACACACTCACAGAACAACTTATGCACTTTGACTAATTTCTCCATGGAACAAGATCATTATAAAACAAATCAAGGAATGAAATATTATATATGATCACACAATTGGGCACTCCAACATTGTTCTTTACACTTAGTGCAAGAAACACCAAATGGAATGATTTACAAAAGGACATGACCAAAAAAGATCCATCTAATGAATATGAGCAATGTGATTGGAGAATTCAAAACATTATCATAAACCCACATCTCACATATTTGTAAATGCACCATAGATTCAAAATCTTTCATGAAGAGGTCTGAGAGAAATGCTCGATGCAAAATAATACTAGTACAAGTAAGACATCTAACCCTATTTCCCAACTCTTGTTAAATACAACTCTTGTCTTCACATGCATCTTATTATAATTCTTGTTTCATGTTGGTATCAATGGAGAAATATATGGTCCACCCATATTCATAGTTTCATATGGTTGGAAAATGCACAATATATGAACACACTTCATTGGGAGGACCTAATTGGTAAATGCTACAAAAGATTTATTTGATAAATATGTTATATCTTGAAACTCATGAGATATCCACCATAGGAATATCCAATTCCATCGCTCGATTCTTGATGATACCTACCTGCTAAGAATAGTATAAATATTCTCATTCAATCCACTTCAATAGTATGAGGAACTATTTAACCATGTTCAAAAACACACAAAATGCAATGAATATTCATATTTTCAAAAGAAAGGATCCACCCTTAACTGTTAGTATAAAGTTCCATGGGAGTTTCATGCTACATCTACCATGTTCATTGACAAGCATGATCATAAAAAATACAACCATGCTCAAAATTATGAGAGATTAAACATCCAAAACTATGATATATTGACTTCCAACATGTTCTCTCTCATCATGTTGGGATAAAGTACATTTCAAAGTATCCAACTAAAGAAAAGGAAAAATCAGAAAGTTATCACCATATGATAACCAAAATCTCCCAAGTTGCGGCTACACAGGACCCTGTTGTAATTGCAATTAAAAATTTCTTTACGAAAACTATTGTTGAACATGATTTAGGATCATAAAAAACATGCCATATGATAAAAAAAACTTCACTTAACAATTTGTAGTCAATAATTTCTTTCCTTGAATGTGGTTCGAAATATTTTAGGCATGTCCCACTTGATGCAAGTGACACTCTTTCAGCGCCAAGACTCAATGACACATACATGAAATGGCCTATTTATATAGATCCATTTCCACTTATTGATGTTTCAAGAAATTGGTCCTTTGATGCTCTTCAGACAAAGGAAAAGTGGAAAAAAATGGAGCACACCATGATTGTCCATGTTTTTCACCAATACTTTACAATTCTTTCTATAGATTCAGATTGTTATAGCCTCGAGGGTTAGCTCAAGAAGCCTTGAGACAAATGTGAGATATCTCCCCTGAAGTTGGGGAGGTCAAAATTTCAACTTCCTTAAACCCCTTGAGGTTTGGTTCCATACTTAGGGTCAATGGTTACCTTGTTTACCATGCATGGATCACGGGGAACTACTCGAATTTTTTTTCACATGATGTTTTCCCTAGGAAAAAAAAGATTTAGATTGTTATTCCAATTTTTGTTGGAGTGATATCTTTATCTAATTTTTTTTTAATAGTATTCCCATTTACGTTGGTTTCTCCAATTAAGAAAATATTGAAAATTGGGAACAAATAAAAAAACTCATCTAATGCATGACATATTAACTAAAATCTTGAACAACCTCGAAACAATGATCCTGTAGATATTCTTGATGATGAAATTCATGCCAAATGTCGCATAGAATTATATGAATGGGAAATCCTATCTCAAATCCACTCTAGCAACACCATCCAACTTAGTGACCTCAACATGCTTGGTCATCGTGACTTTGAAAACAACCATGATTGAAACTATTCCTTTATCCTTGTATACTTACTAGAGACAATGATACGTTTCATAAACTTCAATTTCTTAAACCAGCAATTTCAACATGCTTAGTGTTAACTCTTCCATTCCCCTTCACAAGACTCCTTATCCCTGCCCAACACTTAACTTACAACATTTTTCTAACCCACTTTTCAAAAAATGAAAACAACCCTACACTAAAAATGATCATCCACGATTCTATGGGCATATTAAATTCATACTTAATTGGATGCATTAAAGTGCATTCCTAATAACCTCAATCAAAAAAATCAATCCCTTGCTACTACTTTCTGTGATTAGTGTTGTAGAGGCCTTTATTATACAACACAGTTGAATGCTTGTTCTAATTTAAAAACTTGCATCCCATTGAACATTACAATAATTCCTTTATTGGAAGTCAACTCTCTTAGTACTTTAATTTTGTTATTCCAAGATCCAATTTATCACTTTCAATCACAAAGGTTGTCTTGGATTTTTTTAATTTTCATACACTTGAAGGGGAGGTTTCCTTTTTCTAATTTTATGAGTTTTGTTCAAACCATTGAGAAACAAAGTTGCATTTTGAAATCTAATTGGCGTTCCTCTGTGATGTGTCGTATTTGAACTAACAAAGGTCCTCAATTTTCCTTGGAGACAATTTTTCGTTCTTGATTTGCAAGGAATGCCGATTATAAGTTCATATATTTTCCATGTCTTTGATGCAAAAGATATGAAAAATAAAGGTGATGACATTTTGCAATGTTAGACTGTGAGTCCTTAGACAATCACCAATTCTGAGATCACCTTCTTATGAGTTTTCATCCTTATCTAATGATGAGGTATCATCCTTATCCACTAACGAGTTTTCCGTGAGATCTATATGTAGGGGTGGTCAGATACATGCACTATAAATTAATATCATTAGATGAATACATGTGTTGAATATGTTTTTTCCGCCAATTCTTGTCTTGTGTTGTGCTTTGTGTTACACATTATTTTATTCATCACTATGTCTGTTAATGATGTAAACCTATCTGTTGCCTTCAGAGGGGTCAGTGGCTTGAGTTCCTGAAGAAAGAAGGGAGAAGAACTTTTCCTGAGAAACAAAGTTGCATTTTCCTTTGTAAAAACCCTATTAAAGAGGATGTTCACAGGTTGCTATATAGGTAGGGTGCGATAATGCCCGATTCTCACAGGTTGCACCATAGTTGGGTTGCGAGAGGTTCATAGGTTTCTCTATAGGCAGGGTGTGAGAATTCTTACACGTGGGAAAAACAAGCATTTTCTTGAATCTTCTAGAAGGAGAAACTTCCATGGTGAGGTGACATCTGAATGGTTTTGATCTTACTCACTTTCATGATTTAGTGGGATCATCCTAACCTCCTCACCTTATCCTCTTCATCTTATAAAAGGAGAGGAGCTTTCATGGAGAAGGGCTAAGTTGGATTTCGCTTGGGATTGTTAGCTTGGTTAGAGTGACTTTGATATTTGCTTTGTCAAGACAGATTGTGAGTAGCTATCAGATCCATGGTCTCAAAATTATTGGAATGAAAGTGTGTGGGGAACGAAGGACAGTTGGAAGGGATCTTACGACATCAAGGCCACAGTTGTAATCTCTCTTTCACATTCAATATGATACAATAATATGATTCTTTCCTATAAAGCTTGTTGTGTTTTATTGTATGATTCCTTGATCACATACATAGGTTTATATTGAGTTTATGCTATTGCTATCACTTTGGTTGGTTGCATTCTTTTGCAGTTTCATCATTGTATGAGCGTTGGAACAGAGCTAGGATGGAGATGGCGAGAGGAAGGGACATTTAAATGGTATGTCACCCATCCATCTTTAGTTAGTAAATTCAATATTTAAAACTTAAGGAAAGTGTCATGTTATGGTGTGTTTTGTTCTAGATCTAGGTGGATCTAGGGAGATCAGTTAGTGTCCGCACCTACCGATTTATTCGATAACAAAATTGGCGACCATATTGGGGATCTAATTGTTTCCTAGTTAGTCTAGTTTCCCTTCCTTTGATTGCTTGTTTTTTGGTTTATGAGTCTGTGGGACATCCATCCAAAGTCTCTGGATCTAGAAGTTCACTTAGATTCCTTGTTCTTTTTCAAAATTTTAAATCTAACTAATCTCCCTAACTGACACTAAATTTTAAATCCATCCAGAGTGTCAGTAGGTGCGGACACTAACTGATCTTCCTAGATCCACCTAGATCTAGAACAAAACACACCAGAACATGATGCTTTCCTTAAGTTTTAAATATTGAATTTACTAACTAAAGAGGGATGGGTGACATACCATTTAAATGTCGCTTCCTCTCGCCATTGTCATCCTATCTCTGTTCCAATGTTCATACAATGATGAACCTGCAAAAGAACGCAACCAACCAAAGTGATAACAATAGCATAAACTCAATATAAACCTATGTATGTGATCAAGGAATCATACAATAAAACACAACAAGATTTATAGGAAATAATCATATTGTTGTATCATATTGAATGTGAAAGAGAGATTACAACCGTGGCCTTGATGTCGTAAGATCCCTTCCAACTGTCCTTCGTTCCCCACACACTTTCATTCCAAGAATTTTGAGACCATAGATATGATAGCTACTCACAATGTATCTTGACAAAGCAAATCTCAAAGCCACTCGAACCAAGCTAACAATCCCAAGCCAGATCCAACTTAGCCCTTCTCCATGAAATCTCCCCTCCTTTTATAAGATGAAGAGGATAAGGTGAGGAGGTTAGGATGATCCCACTAAATCATGAAAGTGAGTAAGATCCAAACCATTCGGATGCCACCTCACCATGGAAGTTTCTCCTTCTAGAAGATTCGAGAAAACACTCATTTTTCCCACGTGTAAGCATTCTCTCACCCTACCTATAGAGAAACCTGCAAACCTTTTGCAACCCAACTATGGTGCAACCTATGAGAATCAAGCATTCTCGCACCCTGCCTATATAGCAACCTGCGAACATCCTCTTTAATAGGGGTTTTACAAAGGAAAATGCAACTTCTTTTCTTAGGAAAAGTTCTTCTCCCTTCTTTCTTTAGGAACTCAGGCCACTGACCCCTCTGAAGGTAACATATAGGTTTACATCATTAACGATCATAGGGATGACTAAAATAATGTGTAACACTTTTTCTATTTCTTAACATGGTATTACAACTATTGAAAATGTGTTGGGTTGAGTGAGTTATGGGCGTGTAACTTAGATTCCTTCACTCTCTTTTCTTCAAATCCCTGCTTATGGGTGGCATCTATAGTAGATTCCCATGGTAGGGTGGAAAATTGCTCGTACACAACCAATTTTTTGGACTATATTATGTTAAAACATAAGTTCTCTATTTGTTTCTCTGAGTATGCAATTTAATGGTATTGAATATTTATCTCCTCTATTGCATATTCCCTGTCTTTGTCCCATCCATTCAAGGGATATAATAAATAAGAACCTTATTTATTTTCAATGATTCTAAAAAAGGGTAATATTCTAGGTTTTCTAAAACAAGACCAATTATATCTTCTCACTCATTAAAGAGTAACTCACTGAGGTTGACACTCGAAGAACCAATAAGGAAGGATGAAACAAGAAGTAGAATTGGATTTCAATTTGTCTCTCTACCTTACTTTCATTTTTATGGTGGGGGTAGGGGTTTGGTAAGGGGCACATGTCTTGATGTTAAGTTGTAGATATAGAAAGATTCTTTCTTGTGTTGGATTATGTCTAGATATTTTAATGAATGTGATACTTCATTGACATATGTTTAAACCATTCCAAGCCTATATGGAAGGCCATCCCTACTTTGATATTGTGAAATGGTCTATTGAGGGCCAAACTTTTAATGGCTTAGGAATGGATACCTATCCCATGGCTAGAAGTCTATAGGACGGGGACACCACAAATAATGGCATGTTGAATATGTACATGTGTTTCAATGTATGTGGAATGGCATCCTTAGTATGATCATGTGTATTTATAATTTACTTACTCAAGTCACCCAATGAGTTTACAAAAGTGATCCTAAATCCTATACTAAATCCTTCATGGGTACAATAATTCAACCAATTACTCTTATCACTCCATACATAGTCTATGCAAAGAATATGAACCAAGAGATAATAATTAAACCTCAATGCAACTAGCATAACAACATATCCCTTGACTACTTTAGCTAATACTTATTCTACATCATGATTAAAAAAAATGAACATAAATAATAAAAATGAACATTAAGAAAAAAACCTTTAAAATCTTAGAATAAAACATAAATGAAAAGAGGATGAGAGGTGAACATTTATATGCTTGGATTAAGGTGTCAAATATTCCCTTAACATTCTACTTACTTTGACGACCTCTTCCTAATTATAAGACGTAAGTTATGTATGAGGTATTTGTTACCTCTTTATTACCATTTATTTTAATGGTATCCATATTTTGTATTGATCAAATGAGGAATTACCTCGGGAATGATGCCATTAGACACAGACTCGATCCTAAGGCCAACTAAGGAGAAAAAATAACACATGCTAATTAATCTAGGAGTCAAGCATGCAAACAAACTTTCTCAAAACGAAGCCCCAGTTGGTGATGGAATCCAACATCACAGGATCGATGCGCGAAGGGGATGAGTTTTGGGGGGTGGGAAATTTTCATTGACAATACTCTTAAAGAACTAATTCCCTGGTGAAAGTTACCTCACCGAGTAGTGGGAAACCCTCCAAGGAGTCCGAGTGAGTCTAGCGAATGTCGATCCTAGGTACAACACCACCTTCCCTATGTTGTCACCTTGGGTAGGAATTCTAAAAGATTAGCACCTCTATGGTACCACCTACTATACCAAAGCAGAGGTGGGACAATCAACAGTCGACACCAATACCAACAAAGCAGGGTTGATTACTTCGTTGGCCCTAATGCGACCTCGTGCTTGACCCTTTTGTTAGAATGGCTTCCTAAAGTCAATGATATAACAACTGGATTTCACTCCCCAATTCAAAGATTTATGTTTTTTTAGTAGCTTTGGAAAGTTGTTCTCACAATTCTATTCCAAATCTCTACACCTAAGCTAAGATGGGTTTGAAGAGCCCTAGAAAATTTTCTAGATAAATTTTAACTAGCGGTTGATTTTAGGCTGTTGTTACTCAAAGGAGTGGTCATGAAACTGATGGCATTTCGACTCAACTCTTTAAACCATGCAAGAGGAAAATGAAATGCAATAATTTCAACTTCGATGAAAACTAGCAATGGGAAGGAGCAAGATGTTTTAAGCAAAGAAATAATTTCTTGATAGATTACTATGTGTGCACTTCTAATGACAAAAAGTAATAGCTAATTATCCCGATAAATGGAAGCAAAATTACCCAAATTTTAAAAATACCATGCAAATGTCATAGTTCACTTAGTGCACCTATACAACATTGAATCAAATGCCATCATTTCTAACATAGTAAAATTTTATGATTATAGAGACCACCATACAGATCTTAAATACTCATAAGGATCATGGGGGCTTCACCTTGTTGATAAATATCTTATCATGTTCATTCATAAAGGTTTGTTTTTAAATATGAACCCACATGTTGTGAATAAATGCGTTTGATGTTGTGAATAAATGTGTTTGCATCAAGCATTGAAAAGGACAATGTAATAAAGAAAAAATGATACAAATCCTTGTTTCATAAGCGGAATGCCACATAAGGATTTAATTTTTTTATGTTCTCTAGAAATTCTTAACCTTGCCAAGACATAAGAGGTGTAAACATGTTGATCTTAGTACCCAAGAAATCTATGTTCCTACAAAAAAAAGGTTAACAAATTTCCTTAAGTAGGGAAGGGATAGTGACAACAATTACCATGAGAGCACATTAATCAAGAAAATGTTAAAGAGAGAGGAGACAAGAGGTGAGAGGATACCACACTAGGGTTGAACTAGTGAAGGAAAACAAGGTGAGAGGAAACAACTATTATGAGGGAGGGTGAAATTTGGAAATGCTAGCCTACAACTAGTGAGGGCATTAGAGGTGGAATTATCTTGAGGTGACATGAATGAAGACATGACGTGATGATGTTAAAAGGAACCATCAAAGGCATTGATGATGGTGAGGTGATATTATCAATATTTTGGAAAGGAACCATTGAAGGCACTAATATTAATTGTAAGGTGACAATAGTGAGGGATGTGCCATTTATTATAGAAAGGCACCATTGAAGGCATGAGGTGAATATGTTAGCATGGGGATGGAAAAGGAACATAAGGAAACAAAGTTAATTAATCACCATCAAAGGTAGGAGGAGAGAGTTGAGAGGAAGAAAATTTCATGGAAATGAAGGTGACCTTATAGCTATAGGCTACATGATGCAACCACCAAACATAACCTCTTAGGGAATATAGCAAGGGAGTGGTGACTAGTCTCAACTAAGGAATGTCGTCTTGAATTCAACCCTAGTCAAGAAAATGAAGTAAAGGGAGACAATAAAAGATGAACGGATTGAGGAAATAGGTGGTCAAAAAGAGAAAAGATAAGACAAGGAAGAGAGGAAAACATTTCCTTAGAAATCTTAAGGATAAGGTAAAGAAGAGACATGAATAATAAAGGTATGATAGCTATGATTAGGGGACTAGAAAAATGGAAGGGGGGGAGAAAACAAGGAGAGTAGGTGTTACCCTAAGAATATCAAGGTGAAAATAGAGGAGAAAGAGATGGGTAAGACTACCTAGAAATAACCATCAAATGGATATGTAGTAGGATGGAGTTCACTACAAATAAGGATAGCAATTCCTGCCTATGGGATCTTGGATGAAAAAGAGAAAGAAGGGGTAGATTCCATGGATGAAGGAGGAAGGATCTATTGTAAAGGAAGAGGTTCCAACATAGGAAAATTACAAGAAAGAATGTCACTTGGTCATTGAGGGATTGTGTGAGGAGGATGAGGCATCGATGTAATATTGGTAACTAAATGGATACCACCAATTGTAGTCAAAGTGTGCTAGAAAGGGCTCATTATATAAGTTTTTAGAGGCCATGTTAATACTATCTATAAAATAGGATGAAGTCTTGATGGGATCAAGAGGCACATCATCCCACTACTAGGTTGGGGAAATACTCCAAATGTATATAATTTAGACTTAGATTTGGGTTGAGAAGGAAAATTGTTAAGTTGAGAACATACATTTTGTTTCATAGAAGTGTCTTGTTGATATGAAATGTCTTGTATTAGGGAGGTTCCATGTCGAGAGGTAGAATATTGTTTTGGGATTATATATTGTTAGATTCAAGATGTACTAAGATGGATTATATATGGTCAGGTACTAACATGCTATGTATCAGATGCAATATGTAGAAATGATGGAGGAACTAGTGATAGCAATGGATCCACTTGCTAAGAGTGGGATGGAAGGTGGTAATAATGATGGAGTATCCAACAAAGGAATGATAAGAGACTAATTATAGAAAGAAAGAAGAATTAAGAACTAAAACTTAATAACTAAATGGAAAGGATATGAGGGCCATGAGAAAAGAAAATATGCAAGACCACAAGGACATGACAATAATCAAGGTGAGGTAGAAATAACAAGGGAAAACCAAAGGTGACTTTAAGTGAGGATGTCAATAATATAGGCAGGAAAAGAGGGAGGGAATGAACACAGAGAAAGGGAGGGGGTTTCCTTTCAAGTTTTCCTTTATAGATCTCCTAAAGATGATCAATTTCCATCTATATAAAACTTGAGAAGGACAAATACCAAAAATATACTAGTCTATACAATAATATAGAATAATCCCACAGAGGATTGAAACTTAATGGTGGACCTCAAAGATTGATCTATAGTATATACAATATGTAAAAATTACTTAATGCATGATATTGCATGAAGTGACCTATTTTCCTTCTTATGTTCACTCTTTAGGCACCTTCAACATCCATTGGGTTTGTTTACTTTGGTCCAGGCTGGTCTAGACATGTCTTGTTTTCTTATTGGTTTTCCTCACCTTTTCAATGTTGTATCTATTTGAAATGTTTTATATTTCCTTCTAGATAGAACAAGAGGTAATCCAATAGGGTATGAGGCTATAATAAACTCCAACAATACAGAACATTCTATATGCAACAAATGAATTAGTAAAATAGGTACCTCCAACATGTTGGTTGCTTGGTACAAATTGTAAGTGCTTTGCATTACAAATTTAATTAGTGTGCACCCTTACTTGAACATGTATCAACATACCAAACATACCGCAAAGGATGGTAATGGTTAAGGGTTCCATATCATGGTCTAAGCCTTAACACATTCATACAAACAAACCGATGATAAGATTTTTCTCATTCATGTAGACAATTTCATTCACCTGTTTCATCAAACAGTTCATATGCAACCTTATATAACCAACTTGACGCTAGAAACAAATATAAATTTTAAAAACAAATCTCTAAATTTATTTGCATAACAAAGAATGTTTATTTCCAAGTGTACACCACTTGCTAATGTGAATATAAACCATCTTGCAAACAAATATTCCTAAGGATTTTGTGTGAATCTAGGAATTTTCATTGAGACATTTATTCAAACAGGATTTTGTGTGAATCTAGGAATTTTCATTGAGATATTTATTCATAACCCATATTTAGGAAGTGTGTTTCAATGTCATGTATCTTGGTCTCCAAGAATAAAACACATCCAGAGGATTGAGTTCCACCATGCCAAAATTGCTCCGATACGCCCAAACTTAAACCTCTAACCATCAATATTAGTATGTGTCAAGGGGTGATGTTGGAAAGCGATTTTAGAAAAGAAGACGGGAGATCAATGCTTCATAAGGGTTGAAATTTCTAGCATCAACCATTGTACTCAAACTCAGAGCAACTTTGTAATGAACCAAAGGAAAAAATACCGATTTTGGCGGCATTGCTTGCAATATCGCTTGCTCGAACAAAGAGAGACCAAGGAACGTAGTTGCTTGTCGACATCGAACTAGTCGCTTTTCCTCTCACTGTACATAAGTTCAATTATTGTAAGAGCCCAATGGGAATTCTAAAACATGTATGTGGACGTAATCTCGAAGTCGAATATGTGTCCCATTCGAACACACAACGTTGTGATCTGAGTTAAACATGCTACCGTTGCACCACATATCCACCTATTTAACATATTTTGTATTGTGTTAAATCTTGTTCTTTTGTTTCTTTGCAAAATTTATAGTATATATGTATATTGTTGCAAAATTTGTGTTTAAAATCACATTTCACGGTCTTATCGCATAGACTAAGAAAACAACAATGGGTGGAACAAAACCCTTGCTCCAATGGAGAAAACTGAAACAAATTTTCAACGATCTGAGTCTACAAGATCTCGCAAACATAATGTTGCACCTACTGCTAACGGCTCCACTTTTCCTAGTAGTACATCAAGAAAGGGTTTACATAGCTCTCTTATAACACCCTCTCGTTTGGCCTCCATGCTAAAAGTATCAATGCCATACCTGGTTGTGCCTGCAACAACTCTTCCACAAGCTTGTTGCAGAGGCAATGACCCTGCACTTGAAGACATAGTCTTCACAACAATGGCCATAATTTTGCTTGTATGTGACAAGCACTTCATAGAGAGATATGGTATACTAATGAGAAGCCTTGCTGCTTTAGAGTCTTAGACTTCGTCTAAGAATAGAGGTATTATCCTTGTGTCTAGAAGCTCTACATAGTTTTTCGATGCAAACATCATCATTCATCTCTTTCCTAGATCCTTATCTAGATTGTCAAATTCTTATTTTACTAAGGGACTCGGTGCTTTCCCCATTGAAGCCAAACGAATAGATGCTAGAGAAAAGCCAAAAAATAACAAGAAAAACTTATGTATTTTAGAATCTCTATATTAAAGTAATTCCATAAAACCGACCTCTTATTTTCTTCATCAAAGCATCCCATGCTTTGGAATTTCTCTATATGTTTTGAAGTGTTTAGATAGCTCCAAACTTCTATGTGGCAAAAACATAGAACCCAAATAAAAAAACACTTCAAAACAACAACCAGCTGTAAAAATAAAAAATCAAACAATGCTACCATCAATATAAAAGTGAGGCATTCCATCAATATCCGTGGGATTCATTATATTTCTTTCCACAAGAGTGTTTATCGCTTTAGTGTCCATTTCCTTGAACGTGTTTATCAATTTGATCGCTTCAGTCTCCATTTCCTTGAACGTGTTTATCAAAATCCCCGTGACTTCCCACGGGTGCGAGAAATGGTGCAGTATCCAGTCAAAGGCTTCATCGGACCAGTCCTGAAGGGGATCTGGGGATTCGAAAGATTCCTGCAAGGGATCTTGGTCGAGTATTTCTCACTCTTCCTTCTCCAATGCATCGCCAGCCTCCATTTTCCACTTGGTTAACCAACCAGAGGAGGGAGAGGGCTTTAGAGCACAACCCACCCGGGAATGTAGTGCTGGTGATAGATACAATAATGGTTCACTCGTAGGACGCCTGGTGCATCTATTGGAAAATCTGCATATTTAAACGAAACTTGAACATTCGAGAGATTTTCAGAATAGATAGCATGACAAACAATACAACAATGGTGGAGTGAAGAATATGTAGGTGGGTATGCAGAGTTAAAAAATAATTATTCCGGAAAACTTCGCCCACAAGCTTGAAAACACTTCAATGAAAAACCTAAAAACACTAACGAAAACAATGTAGATAGGTGTGAAAACAATATCGAAAAGAGTGCAAACAATGTAGACTTCGCCCACAAGCTTCAAAACACTTCAGTGAAAAACCTAAAAACACTAACGAAAACAATGTAGATAGGTGTGAAAACAATATCTAAAAGAATGCAAACAATGTAGATAGGTGTGAAAACAATATTGGAAATATTGAAAATATGTGAAGGTCCAGTAGAAAGATTACCATATGTGGCAAAATTCTTATAGGCAATGGACATAAGACTTATAAAGGAATCGTCCCTTAAAGAACACCGCTGTAATAATCAACTTGTAGCCTTGTAGTGAGCTACAAAGACCACAACGTTTTTATCGGATTGAAAGACGTGTGAATATGAATAAATAACAACAAATATCTATATGTAAATTTGGGAATTGCTTCCATAGCATTGAGCATTGGGTAGTTGGAAATTTAAATTCAAATATTGAAAATCCATTGGAAATTCAAATTCAAACATTAAAAATCTCTTAAAAACTGTAAAAGTAAATTTGGGAATTGCGTCCATAGCATTGAGCATTGGGTAGTTGGAAATTTAAATTCAAATATTGAAAATCCATTGGAAATTCAAATTCAAACATTAAAAATCTCTATAAAATAATTAAAGATTCGAGAATGTAAGTTATTTAGATTAACTATTTCCATTGCCATTTTTAACACAAATACATTTAGATTTAGAGTAACATGAGTACTTAAACAGAATGATTGAATTGTAATTAAATGCTGAGCATTTTAGATCCCTGTTATAGGTAGATAAAGAATAAAACTCACCTTCAATATTATCAAAAGCAAAAATCAATCAATAAACGATAGTATGCATGGTAAATATTTTGTGAAATCAAGCTTTCTAAAAAAGGTTAATGTAGATCTAAAGACATATTCAATAATAATAACAATATCCAGCGGATTGTTGTAACTAAGTTGATGGATTGTTGTACCCAAGGATCAAATAATGGGTTCAAACGTAAGAAGAAACTTAGATTGTTGTAACCAAGGATCAAATAAAAGGAAATAAAACATTTGAAAAAGCTCTCTTCTCAAAAGGAGCAATATAAGAAACATTCACAACAAATCAAAATAAGATTCAACATATCGTATTAGAATTGACAAGAAGTTAGTCAATCCTTCTATTGATTCTCCATACACTTATACATACACACTCATCTCTTGTAGGTGAAGAATAAAAAGAGACCTTACAGTGGGCGCACACTGTTTCAAAGTGGATGATCTCCACACAACTCTGAAATCAAGTTTAAATTCCATTAAGAAAAGAACCACAAACATCGTAACCTTCTTGCTCTTTTCTCCCGGCTACACCACCATGACCCATAAATAGGGTAACATCTGAGCAATTAGAAAGATAAATATTTAGTTTAGAGAGTTACCAAATCGCTTAATTGGTTTTGAACTAGGAATAGGGTAACCTCCAGGCAAGGAGAAATCGTTACTGGTTTTGTGTAGCTTAGTGACAAAGTAAAAAATAGGGTATGGGTGGGTAACTTGAATCTGACAGATTGTTCCATTGAAATTTAAAAATGGGAATAAGGAGGACTCTCAACTCAAAGAGACCGAGACAAGATTAACGTGCCCGATGAACTGACAGAAATCAGAGTTTCATAAACAATTGCTGAAGTACATAAAAAAATTGATCAATTCATGCATTAAGCTGAAGTCTGTGCACTGCATGCACATCAAATACGTTGGGATTTTCAAAGGGTCTTATCAAGTCAATTGGTAAATCCACATTTTGATTTTTGGATTGTTGGAAATGAATATTAAAACTATTTTTCATAATAAATCGAGCCATATTAGTCTTAAGACTGTAATCAATAATTTATAAATAGTTTTGAATGCTAAAATAAGATAAAGCTACAGTGCTTCATAGTTATATGTGTTACCGCTTTTCTTTCAAAAACTCAATTTCCTTACCATCCAAAGGACGACTTTCCAACCATTTCAGCTACCATACTTAAAAATTATATTTCTTTAAAGCCCGAAGGACGACTTTCTCTTCTTTTGTCACCGTAGGATAGAGATGAAAGGCAGGAACTTCCTGGGTCAAGACTCCCACCCAGCATCACCCGTGGTACAAGTCGAGAACTCGGAGACTTTTGCGGGAGTCGGTGCACTATGCCCATTTGTCAAAATGAGAGATGTAGATGCATACTGTGTAGCTGGACTTAACCTGTATTCAATTATTACTTATTATTATAATTTAATTATTAGTTAATCAATTAATTTTAATAATAATATTAATTAATTTTTAATAAAATAAATTATTAATTTTTAAATAAATTATTAATTTTTATTATGTTATAATTTTAATATTAACGAAATTTATTATAATTAATATATTTTGCTCAAGTAAATCAAAGAAGATTTTCATAACAATGTTATTAATGAAAACCATAAAGATATTTCAATTCGAATTATCTTATTTGAAACGTAATCACTATTTTAATAATTACCTTTTTACCATAAATCAAAACATGTGCATTCTAACATATTTTTGAACCCAGCGCATTTTACTAGAAATTATATATATATATATATATATATATATATTATTTATTTATTTGAAAGTAATCACTATTTTAATAATTATCTTTTACCATAAATCAAAACATGTGCATTCTAACATATTTTTGAACCCAACACATTTTAGAGTTATATATATATATATATATATATATATATATATATATATATATATATTAGTTAATATATAAAAAAAGAACATTAATCTCTATTATAACATTGAGTAGAATATTATACCAGTTCCTGAGACCACCTTTGACACTATGTTGTATTTCTAGTTATATATAAGTGAATTTAAAGATTAAAATTATTAATTAAAATATGAACAATTGTATATAATTATTCTTTACCATCAAGTTATAATTTCGGTCTTGGTTAAATTATTGGAGAATAAAGGAAAAGAACCATTTTAGGAATAAAGAGATGCTATTAAAAGTGTCAAGATCTAAATTCAAGGAGAAAATGTGGTTTGATAAAGTGTTAGAGGGAAAAAGAAAATTAGGTATTATAAACAAATCAAAATTTAAGGAAAAAATGTGGTGTGATAAAGAGTTAGAGGAAAAAAGAAAATTAAGGTATTATAAAGATGTAATCAACCCTAATCTAGAAGATCAAAATTATCTATCTGTTTTGCTAAGTGTAAAGAAAAAAATAAACATTTCTAAGATAAGAGCAAATTCTCACGAGCTCCATAGTGAAATTGGGCGTTGGTCAATTCCTAAGAGGCCATGGGATGAAAGAGTGTGTCACCTTTGTGACACTATGAAAGTTGAAGATTAAAAGCACTTTCTCTTAGATTGTCAGCCTATACCCATATTAGATCTCATTTTCAAAATATTGATCACACTACCAACCTTCCTAACCTTTTAACTCAACAAATAGGTGAGCGTATACTTTTATCTAATTCATGAAATTAAATATATGTACACGTTTTGATATGAAAACGTTCCTTGCTGAAATTTTAAAATACAAAATAAGAATGCACCAATAAATTATTATAAATTGCTAAAAATTCATTTTTTTTTTTTAATTGAAAATAAAATAAAATAAAATAATTTTTTTTTTTCACATACATATTCTATTACACGATTATTATAAATTGTTAAAAATTCAAAACATTTATATTAATTAAAAATAAAATAAAATAAAAATTGAAAAAACAAACCCTTTATTTTAAGCTACTTAAACTACTTACATTACAAATAAAAGTCATGACCAATTTACTTTTATTAATCTTTAAAAAAATATTGAAAAAAAAAATCAAAATTAAAAAAAAAATCAAATAAAATTACATTTCAAAGAAATAATATATACCCTTAATATAAATTAATGATAAAAAATTATTTTTCAAAAATTAATTATAAATTATATTAAAAATAAATATTATTTATATAAATTATAACCTATTATATAAAAAAAATTATAAATTTGTATTTCATCTCACTCTAAAAATATTATAAATGAGAAACATTACAAAACTTACAATATTGTGTCGTAAATGAGAAACATTACAAAACCTACACTATTATGTCATAGACTCATAACAAATTAAATGAATCATAATTATAACCTATTATATATTATATGGAGAAATATGAAGGAATTTTAATAGATTCATAATTCATCTCAATGTAAAAATATTATAGATGAGAAACATTACAAAACTTACAATGTTGTGTCATAGATGTATAAAAATTAAATGATGATTACAATGTTGTGTCATAGATGTATAAAAATTAAATGATGATTATGATGTTAGGATATTGTTAAAATATTGCACACAAAATCATGATCATGTATGTAGAATGTATGTAGAGTATGTTAAGAATTACAATTTATGATCATGTATGTAGAGTATGTTAAGAATTACAAATTTTTTTAAGTTGAAATCAAATTTGTTTTTAATTTCATCTCTACCTTCATGACATATTTTCTCTTTATTGGATAACTTTACTCCATAATATTCTAATGTTATTAAAATTAATATTATATAATAAAACATTTTAATTATTAATATTCAAATTTTTATCTATCAATTTTAATTTATAAATATAATTAATTAATTATATTTTTATATTAATAAAAAATTACATATAATAATATAATCAACACATCATGACATGTCAACTAATGACTTCAAAACAATATTTAATAAAAAAATTACATATATAACTAATACAATTAATACATGATGACAATAAATGTCACGTCTTCTTATCAAATCAAAATGTACATATTTATTTTGAGTCTAGTAAGATTTAGACGTCTTTTCAAAATATATAGTTCTATTACCAAATTTACAATTCTATCACCATTTCTAAAGTCATGTATAGTTCTATCACCATTTTAGAATTAGGTTCATCACCAATTACCATTTCTAAAGTCATGTATAGTTCTATCACCATTTTAGAATTAGGTTCATCACCAATTTTTAAAAGAAGTAATTTTATTGAGATGTTTTTATAATTTTTATTAATAATATTAATATAAAAATATTCCTTGATTTATTTTAACATTTTTATTGGGAAGTTAGGAAATATGCTAATTATTATTATTTGTTGAAAAACATTTATGTATAAATCTAATTTAGTTAATATGATACATTTAAAAGTTTAGTATACTTAATATAAAATATGCCATTATAAAGAATAAGTATTATTGTAGTGGCGATGTTCCTACCGAAAATATTTTATGTTGAGCATATATCGTGGTTCCATGCTTGTTTTATCAAGGTCCTCATAATATGTTGTTGTAATAATATCATGAGTGATGTTTCTAGAAACATTTTTTTTTCGCACAAAACCAAACCTTTCTACTGAGATTGGAGCACCCATTCGGCCCCATTATGCGACACATACTCAACAATTTCAAAACACCAATAATATAGCTAAGTATGCAGCTATATTATCGAATGGAAGTGTGTAACTCTATATCTGGTTATCGTACAGTTAGCCATAATGATTTCCTAGCATAGTTTTTGCAACCTTCCATCAAACACCAATGAGCTCAGGGCCCTTTGTTAATTTTGGTTCGACCTCTAATTGAATCATTCTCAAGACCGTCTCGTTTGTGATAGAATGATATGCTACATAAGCACAACCCGTATTCATGTGATCGATCACTGAAATCGAACTCATCACTGCTGGATATTGATTTACAATGAATTTTATGTGACTATTTCTTATTAGTCATCGCTACTGATTCATCTCCAAGTAGTACTAATACATTTCTCCAATTTAATTAGGAGAAGTGAATATCGCCCCTAAAGGGGATCTAATGAAAGAACTAAAAGTGACATCCAAAGTTTTGCTCTTAAATGCAGTTTTCCTTTTTCTACTATTAAATTCATTTCTATTCCATTTGAGTAAGCATCCTAGCCATCACCTCATTCAATTATATACTCACCCTAATTTTTCTCATCGGGATGACAAGGGAGGGATGATAAGCCCATAATAGCTTAGGGATGATTACCATCCCAACATCGTAGCGTAAAGGAGGTAGTGATGAAAACCTAGTATAGTGTCTGTAGTTGAAGCTCCCTTTAGCATTATTACTCGAGTTTTTTTTCTTTAATTAAAGTAGAGTTGCATGATGGTAATGTATCTATGCTTTAAAGCTAGTCGAGAAGGAGGGAAAAATAAGGATTGGAAAACAAGGAAGGATAGACTTATGACTAGTTCAGTACATTATAGAGAGGAAAGCCAAGGTAGAGGTGGAATTGAAGAAACATATTGAAAGCCAAGCATAATGTATTGAAATCCAATAAATAACCTCTTACGACAAGCTTTATTTAAATAGGAGCCAAGTGAATCCCTTTAACGAAGGTTGAGGTATATATACATCTCTTCCCTGTTGCCTTAGAGAGGAGCTTAGGTGACTTGGGGGGCATCTATGGACATGATATATCACTTTAGGAGCAATATTAAATGACCAACAACAGACTTCTACATGGTTGTGTATAATTTCCTATGGCTAAAATGGTAGTTTCTTTTACAGTTAATTTTCTTTCTGCGTTTAATATCCAGAATTCCAAACAATAAGTAATAAGATTGATCACTGTAGAGATTACATGACCAATTATTACAGATTTTTTGTGGACAAATACATCAATTATCATGGCGACAAGAAATATAAACCAGTAAAGGTAAATAAAGGAAAACCTCAAGGAGACCAAATGATCAATATGTAAGACACAAGTAAGTTGAGAGCATAGAAGGTAAACAAAGGAAAACCTCAAGGAGACCAAATTATTAAGATGCAAGACACAAGTAAGTTGAGAGCATAGAATAAAATACAAGTACATTCCACAATTCTCCTGATAAATTAGAGTTTAGAAAGTGATTACATTGTAATGATTAAGAGTGAATCCACAACTACTGGGAATAAGGGAAAGCAAATAGGAAAATAGTGCAAAACACATTGTTTAGTTGAAAATGCCAAAAACACACTCCAAAAACCCTTTGTCCAACTTCAAATATGTTATGGAAACTCTCTTTATGCTATGTGAAGAAAGAGTGCATCTGTAAATTCCAAAAACACACTCTCCAAAAACACATTGTCCAACTTCAAATATGCTATGGAAACTCTCTTTACGCTATGTGAAGAAAGAGTGCAACTACAAACTATGTGAAGAAAGAGTGAAAAACCTTTATTTATAAGATGCAATGTGCATTTGAGCATTTTTTCCCAGCAATTTGTAGGGTTTTTTTTTTTTTTTAGATTTAGTAAGTACCTACACCCCTTTTGTATTTTTTCTTGAATTAGTTTTGCATTTTTTAATTGAACATATTTTCCAACATGTTCTTGATAGAAAACACCCAAACCATGGATTATAAGAAAAAAAACAAAGAAGTGAAATCGTTGAGTTCTTTCCTATTTTAATTTTTTGTACACATTACCTCCCCATTCATTCCTGTTAGCGACATTTCTTGTCTTGGGCTTGAGAACATCCAGGTCTGCAGGTTGCATGAAGAACGCCCAAAGCGTAGCACGTAAAGCCCCATTTCAGGCTAAAAATCAAGTGAGCGGGCGAAATTACGTTGTCAACGGCCCAGATTCATCTATAAAAGAAGATCGACGGTCGGCGGGAAATCGTGGTTAGGGGAGTTGCATCGGGATTAGCGCGATAGGTAGCGTCTATATACATTCATGAAGGATATCGGTCGTCTATCCAAAAGGACACGTGGTGCGCGATCATGTCATGTCGACATTCGGGGATTCGAGGGGTAAGAGCTCCTCGTCATTTTACATCTCGAAACCCTGAACCCCGAAATGCCGATAAGCGCCCTTCAAAGCCGAGCCCACGGTCCTAGCGCCAGGTCACGTTAAGAAATCCCGAGAATGGAGGTAACCCCCTTTTAATGACAAAGCCATCTCGGTCGTTCATCTGAAGGACACGCGACACAAGATCTGAGCCACAGGTGGGGCCTTTCGGGATTTTCATAGTGAAAGCATCGAAGTCATCTCAGCCATCCATCCATCGATGAAACTCGAGCGCATTGGACTTAAATGGGGCATGGATCTGGGCAGCCAGGATCTGCGCGCTCAGATCTACGGTCAGGAGCAGATTCTGGAGGCCCCCCGCCATTCTACCTTTAAGCGGAGGGGGGGGGGGTCTAGAATCGAGTGCACAACTCTTAAAAGGTCAGGATCTGGGCACCTAAATCAACGACTAAGGCTTCATTCTGGACCCCCCTTGCCTTTCTGCCTTTAATTGGGGGGGGGTCCAGAATCAAACACGCAACTCTTCAAAGTTCAGGATCGGAGCACCTAGATTAACGATGCTCAGGCCTTTTCGGCCCCCCTTTGTCATCCTGTCTTTAATGAAAGAGGGGGGGTCCCGAATGGTGTGTTATTATTGTGGGGTCCCTTACCTATCGTGTCACCTTTGGTATCGTCCTCCCCGTTGCCAACTGTTCTCCACCTACCGCCTCCCTCTTCCCCTGTCATATGTCCAACTTCCCTCTCTCCATCCACATGACACCGCCTTATCTCGTCGTCCTCTCGTCTCCTGCCATGTATCCCTCTCACTCCCAATCACCTCCTCTTGTACTCCCGCACTCCATGATCCTTCCTCCTCTGTCCTATTCAAACCGCGTGGCATTCCTCAGTTGATGTCACAGTTCTCGTTTCTTCTCCATCAACTCCACAGTGTTCACGCCTTTAACCCCTGTCACACCCTCGTCCACATCAGCCATAGGGGTCCCTCGCAGCAGTCCAGCGAAGTAGCATCCAAAGAAAGACCGTTCGACTGATCCAGGTGGCACCATTAGGATACCTCCACATCCCAGAAGGCAGAGTTGACCGAGGCCGTCCCTGATCCCAAAAAGCAGTTATTGCGGTAATTGCTGGTGGTTGAACATCAATTCCGCCATAAAAGGAAGGTCCGGCAAAGGACTAATTCACGTCGACTCACCTACAGAAGGACAATCCGAAATATGATGGCATCTGTCATAGGCGCATGATCATCCTGATTCTGCATGGGTAGGCTGTCAGAAGCCATGCAGACACAATTCTTTAATGCAACGTCTTGTTTTTGCTGTTGTTGTGGTTTTTGAGTATATGTAGGCGTTTTCGCCATTTTTGTAAAGGTCGATGGTTGAGCTAGGCTCCCGTTCTGTAAGTTTTTATGAAGCGCTGGTCGCTCTGGTTAATGTATAAGGCATTTGAGACTTCTTACTTTATGGATGTCAGCCTCTTTTTCCATCTCTTTGTTTACTGTGTTAGAACAACTCGGAATTGGAGGATCCAGTCGAGTTGCGCTGTTGTAGGATGATGTAGGTTGGATCACTACAATAGTCGCAACGTTTCTAATCAGTTCTTGTGTTTTCTCAGCTTTGGAATGGATTGGAATTAGAGGATATAGTCGAGTCACCCTTCAACTCCTTGAAACTTTGGACCAAGAGGATCTTGGCTTCTGAGTTTTTCTTCCTCAAGCTTCCGAAGGCTTGTTGCCTGAGGCAGTCTTGCTCACCCTTCTCACAAGTCTTCCATCTACCACCCTTTAATCAACTTACTGACGGAAGTTGGATCAAGACCTCCCTTGCTTTCTACATACCAGACCCTGGTTCCTGTGTCAATGCTGCTTTCCTGGGTCTCTTTCCATTCGACCACCCCCATTTATTAAATCGTGACATAAAAACTGATGGGCGTTGGGTTCTGCTCCTGCAAGCAATCTAGGAGTGACTTCTGACGCTAACAATTCCAACGACCTAAACTTCCATATTGGTGGTAGTGGTTATAAAACTATGGTAGACCAATTATCAAACACATCAAGCATAGGTAACAGTGACTCCATTTTTAATATAGAATTCTTACTCATATTTGTTGTTTATATCAAAGTGTGACCAGAAACAAAGTTATACATAAATAAACAATTTTAAAAACTTATGGTTGGTTTTATCACATAAAGTTGTCCAAGTTCGTATGTGTTTGTTGTGAAAACCAAGTTTGCACCCCTACTCCACCTCTCTCTTTTCCACACACCATTCCTAGGATTTCCCCCCCTTCTGGTTGATAAAGTCAATTCCCCTTTCCGATCAATGATCTGGTTTTCCTTAGCGTCTTGGTTGACTGATCCTTAGCTCAAGGTTTTTCTGTTTTCTTTAAAGGATGAAAGCATATCGTGATTTTGGTCGATTTACTGGTCATCTTGTTTTCCATTGATTAAGCTCACAACAGGCCGTCAAATTCCTTTGTTTTCACGTGTATCAGCGTTATGCACAAAACACAACCTTCAAAGTAGCCCATTTCGGGCTTAAAATGCAAGCAGTGGTCGGGTTCAATTTTCAACGATGAAGATCTCAGGAGCAGTTCATATCCAAGGCTCGCGTGTATTTAGCAGGTCAAAGTTGCATGGAGTCTAGCGCCAGACAGAAGCCCTAGAGTTAAATATCAAGTTCCACACATCCTTTCAGATCGGATGGTCATTATTTACTTCTGGAATCTGGGCTTCGAGAGTTTCATCATCTCGACTCCTGGTTTCATCTGGAGTGTTTTCTCCCGGAGTTGCAGATCAAGTGTCATGCGTCCTTTCATATCAGATGGTCATTATTTACTTCGGGAATCTGGGCTTCGGGAGTTTCAGCATCTCGACTCCGGTTTCATCCGAAGAGTTTTCTCTCGGAGTTAAAGATCAAGTGTCGCATGTCCTCCTCAGATCAACGGTCGTTGTTCACTTCAGAACTCCAGTTCTACACGCAGACCGCACTCGAGCTCAGAAGTGCCAAAGTAGGTGGCAGTCATCAGTTCAGATATGTGGCACTCTCATCATGCATGACACTTGGCACCCATCTGTTAGAGACATGTGGCATCCATTTAGCACTGACACATGGCACTCATTTCAATCATTTTTAGACATATCTTCAAACTCATTTTCGAGTGACACATGTCACCACTCCATCCGCGACATGTCAACATAGTAATGCTAGGTCACCCCGTTAGCTACGGGAGATCATCTTCTGGGAGGTGTTCTTGTTCAAGCGCCAAGATTAGTGCCATCTCCATGCATGATTTTTAATGGATCCTAGAGTTGGTGGGTGGATAAACTTATTGGTGGCGCTAAAAGTAGCGGGGTTTCCCAGATCGACGACCACGCTTCATTACAGGGACACAACTTGCCCAATCGATAAAATTCTTGAGTGGTCTTGCAATCGAAACCGTGGTATAGAAAAAGAGCTACGTGGTGAAATGTGGTGAATTAATTCTTGAGTGGTCCTGCAATCGAAACCGTGGTATAGAAAAAGAGCTACGTGGCGAAATGTGGTGAATTTCAAAAGCAGTGTGAGTTCAAACCACTTTCATCGACCCGACAATCATGTGCTTATAAGATGTCCAATCCAAGAGAAGCGCGTGGACACCCCCTATGCATTAAGCCTCGTTGCGATCCCAAGAAAAAAAAATTAAGGAAGAAGGAGTGGTGGTTGAAATCTCGACTCACTCCATAAATAGAAGACATGGAAGGTCTGGTCGTGGAGACAGAATTTTCAGCCCGAGGTACCCCTATGGACGGTTTTTTCTACATTGCCATGCTTATTTGAGCTCGCGTCTGACAGGAGGATGCATGCATAGTCTGAGAGAAGAATACGTAGACGTAAATCCTTGAATGGGATGGCCAGATCACATTTCTGGTAGTTGTGGACTGATCTGAGTATAAATAGATCAGTTCAAGATTTTGTTAGGGTTGTCAACTGGTTGAGCAGAGCTCCCTATTTTGTAATATTTTGATGCCAGAACTGTTCTCTAGTTATGTATCAAATTTGAGACTTTCGCATAAATAGAAGTCAACTTCTTTTATCTCTTTGTTTAAACTGTGTTGAAACACTCAAGCATGGAGGATCCAGTCAAGGGTTGTGATTATATTGTAATGTAGGTTTGATTATAGTAGTGTCGTGACCAGTTTTAGTCAGCTTCCTTGTTATCTTATTTTCCCTTATGCTAAAAGGATCGGGCATGGTGGATCTAGTCGAGTTGTTGTAGTTGCATTATGATGTAGGTTTGATCATATGTTACTATGACATATTTCAGCATCTGAAACTTGAGTTCAAAAATGCTCTTGAGCTTGAGTTTTTCTTCACCAAGTTGCTTGAAAGTCGGATGCCCGTGGAAGAATTGTCCACCTTTCTCACTAAGTCTTCCTTCTTCCCACCCTTAAACTCAAATCAATGACTGAAGTTAATGAGGCCCTCACTTCTCTATGCATTGCCTGTCCAGTTTCTGTGATTAAAATAATTCTTGTACCGAGTTTTCTCCATTTCACCTCCACTCATAAAACCAACATCCACCAAACATTCTGATGGGTATTGGGATTATTCTCTTGCAATCTGAGGGTGACTTTCAATGCTAACATTAATGGCGTCTTTTCTGGGGAACAAATTGAATAAATTTTTCTGGGATAGAACGACAAAGAGATTTTGATTTTGAAGGTGAATCAGAGATCAGTAACTTGAAGATTACAAATTGCACTTGGAAACTCCATTGTTTCAGTTGTGTCCCCCAAAGGTAGACACACGAGGTATACTCCATAAATGCCTCTAGCAACACCTAAATCTAACCCGAAGAAGATTATAAAGAAATGAAAGGCCTCTCAAGAAGGAATTTCAACTGTTGTACCAGGCGACTCTCATGATTTACATGATTCTTCTTTTAAAACTCCAGTAGTTGTATCTAATTCTCATTTTATATCATCTTCTGGAGTTTCAAAAGTTTAAATTTTAGAAGCTTTCCTGCTAAACTTCCCCCTTCTAGTCTTCAATTGGAAGGAGAAAGTTTTGAAACTCATGTTTTCCTTGATATTGTAAAGTGGTTTAGACCCAGAATCTTAGAAGATTTTCCCACTTTGGGCTTTCCTACTCCTCCTCCTACTAAAGTTGTTGTATCCAAAGAGGGGGAAACTTATTTTCATTTGAAACCTATATCATTATCCCCCAACACTCAATCATTTCCACTTTCCCCTAGAAACACAATTGTAGTCGTACCTGTCCCAACTCCATCTCCTCCTGGTTCTCCTGTAGTCCACATCCCAATGGTAGGTGCTAATCCTCCTAGGGACATAATGGCTGCAATAGTGGCTGCTAGATATGCCCCTGTTTTTTTAACTAAGCCTATGAATTCTCTCCCAGCCGAAGACTACCTTAAGTACATTCCCAAGTTCACAGGGGACAGAAGAACAACTTTCATCTTTTTATAGATTTGCATATATTCAGCTCATTGAAAATGGAGACGTGTGGATGAGAGTTTTTGTACAGAGCCTTGATGGTGAGGCTAGGAAATGGTTTAGTGACTTTTCTCCTGGATCTATTGATGGGATTGATGTTAACTTTGGCAATATCGACAATCATTCTCCAATGAGAGGCCATATGGGCCACCTTGAGGCTATCCAGGGATATTTGGAGAATCAACCAGTCTTGTGAGGTATTGATAAAAGCCAGGGGGAACGTATAACCTCTGTGAGTCAAACCAAAAGTCAGGATGAATGAGATGCTATGTGAGTCTAATGAAAAAGTTAGGGGGGAATGTACAACCTCTGTCAGCATAGATATTCTAGTCCAAAAGTCAGGGGGAACACACAACCTCTGTGAGCATAAATAGACTAGTGCAAAAGTCAGGGGGAACATACAACCTTTGTGAACCTAGTCAAACCTTGTGAGCCATGAGCAAAGGTCAAGGCATCTAGCAAAAGTTAGGTTGAATATTAAATTCCTATGAGCTAGAAACAAACGATATTCCTAATACTACAAATGATATAAATGTATTGATCTAGTGTGTTGGCATGTGTCACATTATCCACCATGAAGAGAAATTCGAATTTCCTTGTAAAGAGTCAAGTTGTAACTGAAGTCTCAAGTCTAGTTCTATTTTAGAACTAAAGTGTAATGCTGAGTTGTAACTGAAGTCTTAAGTCTAGTTCTATTTTAGAACTAAAGTGTAATGTTGAGTTGTAATTGAAGTCTTAAGTCTAGTTCTATTTTAGAACTAAAGTGTAATGCTAAGTTGTAACTGAAGTCTTAAATCTAGTTCTATTTTCAAACTAAAGTGTAATGTTGAGTTGTAATTGAAGTCTCAAGTCTAGTTCTATTTTTGAACTAAAGTATACCATTTTCAAGTCTAGTTTTATTTTCGAACTAAAGTGTAATGTTGAGTTGTAATTGAAATCTCAAGTCTAGTTCTATTTTCAAACTAGAGTATACTGGTCTCAAGTCTAGTTCTAAGTTTGAACTAAAGTATGAAGCTGATTTATGATTAAAGCATGCAAACACGTTACTATTTTGAGCCTCTCCTCTTCTCCTCTTCAACCTATATAAGCAGAGGTTGACCCCTCTCTTCAACACAGTTTTGATATGCAGGTTAAGGGAGAAGCAATATAGGATCATATCAGTGATAAAGAGGAAGCATACCAAAGATGCATATCAGTGATAAAGAAGAATCATACCAAAGACGCATATCAATGCTGTATATAAGCAATAGAGCCAGATATAAGTGATAAAGAGCCAGCATACCAAAGAAACATATCAATGTTGTATATCAAACAATAGAGGCAACATATCAGAGGTGTATTTCAACAAGGTCTTTTAGGTCTTTGTCAGGTCAGAGTCATCTTGGAAATCTCTTTAAGAGCAAAACATTCATGGTGGATATTTGTAAGTGATATTACATTATTAATTCAATAAAGGAATATCGTTTGTTGGGGTTTTTCTCCTTGCACAGGGTTTCCCCAGGGTATATGTGTTCTTGATGTGCATGCTTACTTATCTATATAGTTATTTCTATTCGATTATGATTTGGTATTGTTGAAGTGTATCAATATGGAATAAAAGTGTTGAAGACAATAAAAGAATTAATCCGCATAAGAAATCAAGCTCATAATTTAACAATTGAAGCTCTCGATGATCCATTCTTAAGACATTGGGGGGATAAAAAATATTTCCTTTATTATATTATAGAATTTGGGGCACTTAAGAGAGAAGAGGGGGAATATGTTTCAACTTTCTCAAAGAGATTTAATAATATGCACAATAAGATTCCCACTAAAATTAAGCCCACATAAACCTCCGCCAAGATTACTTATGCTAGTGCTTTTGACCCTGAGTTTTGCCTCTTGTTGAGAGAAAGAAGAGCTAACTCTTTGGCTCATATGCAAGATGAAGCCCTTGAAGTAGAGTCCAATATATTGGCAGTTGAAAAACTTAGGAGTAAGGTTGATAGAGACAGAAGAAAAGGTAGGTCTGAAGATTCAACCTCTGGTTCCTCTGCTGCCCACCCTTAAGTGGATGAGTTGATAAAATTGGTAAAATCACTTTCTACAGAAATAGAGAAGTTGAAATTTGAAGGAAAGAAGAGATATAAGAACCCCCCAAATTCTCATAATAGGGGTAATTTCAGAAGACCCAATAATTCCCCTCAGAACATCCAAAGAGATCAAAGAAATAGGGATAGGGATGATCAAAAATTCCAAGCCCCTCTCCAAAATAACATGGTTACTGATGAAGAAGGAGAAGAAGAAGATGTTGATACTAAAATACATTTTCTTGGTGACACCTCTTCATCTCCTCAGTTAACTCAATTTGCATATGAAGAGTCTCTCATGGACAACCAACTTAATGAGACGAGCAAAGGAGAAAGGACCAATGGCAGTCCAAATAGATACAACCTCAGGTCTAAGAAGAAAGAAGGAAATATTAATATTCCTGATCAACCTACTGGAGCAGAGAATCCTACTAAAGAGATGGTAGCTAGCATCAAAGAAAAAGAGGCACAAAAGCCCCAGGCAGTGGTTAAGATCCCTATCCCAGAAGTAAAGAAGATTCAGAAGCCTCCCTCTTCTTTTAGCTTTGAGAATGAGATTCAAAAGATTAAAATTCCTACACCTTTATTGGAGCTAGTTAAAATTGAGGATTTCAAAAGATACCTCTCCAAAGTGCTGAGCTTTCATCTCATTCCATGGATTCAGTCAACCTCCAAAATGAAAAGCTTGTTGTCATATTGGGACCTTTGGTTGAGGATAGAGATGAATCCTCCGCTCCTTTCTATACCTCATTGAACATCCACGATAAGGTGTTGCACAACTGCTTGATGGATTTAGGGTCATCTCACAATATCATGCCTAAGATTGTCATGGAGGAACTCGGGTTGGAGGTTACAAAAACTTACCATGACATGTACTCGTTTGATTCCAGGAAGGTGAAGTGCCTCAGGGTTATCAACGACTTGGTTGTTTCCTTGTTCCAATTGCCAATGAAAAGTGTGGTCATGGATCTTGTGGTGGCTGATGTCCCCCCTAAGTTTGGGATGCTCTTGTCTAGATCTTGAATTAAAATACCGGGGGGCACATTGCAGATAGATATTTCCTATGCCACTATTCCTGTGTTTGGAGGAGAGCATAGAAGGATTTACAGGGAAGATCAACTTGTTTACAATATCAGTGATGAAGAAAATCCGAACAACCACCCCATTTTTGCAGTAGACACTGATCTAGGAACCAATATGTTACAACTCACTTATAGACCTCAAGCACCTATTGAAATCAGAAAGCATCCCATCACCTCTTGTGAATCCCCCCTTCCAATATCTCTGTTTGGAAAATGTTTATTGATGGATCCTCTTCCAGGGAAAGTGTTGGGGATGGGGTAGTTTTCATTTCCCCTACCCAAGAGACCATATCTATATCTTTTGAGCTTGAATTTGAAACAAAAAACAATGTGGCAGAATATGAGGCTCTTGTTTTGGATTTAAGAGCTGCCAAAGACTTGAAGATTGAGGAGCTAGCAGTATTTGGAGATGTTGAGTTAATTGTACATTAGGTCATAAATTTGTATCAGGCTAAGCACCCCAGGTTAAGGGCCTACAAAAAAAAAGTCTGGGATATTGTTGATAGTTTCTTCTTGGCTTTTAATATCTTTTTTTTTCCAAGAGACGAGAACACTGTGGTAGATTCCTTGGTTGTTTCAGCAAGTAAGTCTAGGGTTACTTTTCCCCCTAAACTCAAGTATGATGTGGAGGTAAAATACATACCCTCTATTCCTGACAATGTTAAACATTGGAAGGTTTTTGAGGATGATCTTGAGATAAAAAAGTTTCTTGAGATTGTGGATGAATTTTCTGATTTTCATATTGATCTGGATCAAGATTCCGAAGAAGGCATTTATGTTGATGTTTTTCGTAATACAATTGTTGAACATCATATTGTTCAGTTGCATAGTAACCATATTCCAAAGGGACTAATCCCTTTGGAGAGATTGTTTGAAAGCAATGATGTTGGTGTAATGGTTAAAGGTTCGACTGAAAATGTTGATGTGACTGAATGCAATTTGGGAACATAGGAAGACCCAAAATATGTCAAATTGTCTAGTAGTTTGTCAAAGGACCAAAGGGATGAATATTTCAAGCTTCTGAAGGAGTTTGTTGATGTTTTTTCTTGAAAATATGAATATTTGAGAACATATGACACCAACATCATTGAAAAAAAAATCCCTTTGAAAGAGGACACCAAACCTTTAAGGAAGAAACTCAGGCAGATAACTCCCATGCTCCTTCCTATTATGGAAAAGAAGTGAAAAATCCGTTGGATGCACAGATCATCATCCCCTTGAGATTTTCAGAATGGGTGGATAATTTGGTGTCTGTGAGGAAGAAGAGTGGGGAAATCAAATTATGTGTAGACTTCAAGAATTTGAACAGGAGCTCCAAAAAGGACAACTACCCCTTGCCAAATATGGATCAAATTTTACAGAGAGTGACTGGTTCATCCAGGATGTCTATGATCAATGGATTCTCTAGCTAGAATCAGATCTATGTCCAACCTAAAGACAAAGAGAAGACAACCTTCACTACTCCTTGGGGAACATTCATGTATGCTAAAATTCCCTTTGGAATGATGAATGCAGGAGCAATCTTCCAGCGAGCCATGGGCATTTCCTTTATTGGGGAGAAAGAAAAATTCGTATTCATCTATCTGGATGACATTACAGTATTCTCAAGGTCTGATAAAGAGCATTTTCATCATCCAGAGAAGGTTTTCTTGAAGTGAATAAGGTTTGGTCTCTCCCTCAATCCTAAGAAATATTTGTTTGCTATGAAAGAGGGAAAATTATTGGGGCATATTGTGTTAGCTGAAGGGGTGAGAATTGATCCAAGCAGCGTAGAGGCCATCCAGGCCTTATCTTTTCCCAGATCTAAGAAAGAGGTTCAGTCTTTCTTGGGTAAAATCAATTTTTTGAGGAGGTTCATTTCTAATTTTGTTGAGTTGGTTAAACACATTATAGCCATGCTTAGAAAGGGAAGTGAGGTGAAATGGAATTTTGAAGCTTGAGATTCTTTTGACCAAATAAAAAAGGATTTGACTGAAGCACCTGTGTGCATCATCCCTGACTATTCTAAGGAATTTATGATATTCTCTTTTGCCTCATCGGATACACTGGCTGTTTTTTTGCTACAGAAAAATACAGAGAGGTTAAAGTAGCCTATTTGCTTTTTCAGCAGAGCGTTGAGGGATGCATAAATAATATATGGAAAAACAAGCTTATTCTTTGGTCAAAGCCCTCAAGGATTTTAGAGTATACATTCTCCATTCAAAGATTATTGCATATGTCCCCTCAGCCTCATTAAATGAGATATTTATTTAGCATGATATAGATGGGAAGAGAAGCAAATGGATTGCCAAACTTATGGAGTTTGACCTAGAAATAAAACCCACTAAATTGGTGAAAGGCCAAAGTTTAGCCAGGTTACTGGCTGAATCAAATTGCAAGGCGTTGGGGGTTAATTTCATGAACACACACTTAGAAAATCAACAAATTGAGATTGTTGATAAAGACTCTCATGTTAGACGCAACTTAGAATATTACACCTTGTACAAAGACATAATATATTTTCTATAGAAGTTGAGGCCTCCTGATGGTTTGGACAAAAACAAGGTGAGAGCTTTGAAACTCAAAGAAATCAAATATTGTCTCAATGATCAGGTTTTGTACTGGAAGGATCCTCTCGGATTTCTATTGAGATGTCTAGATCGACAAGAGGCCCAAAGAGCTATGATTTATTTTCATGACAACTCATGTGGGGGGCACCATTTTTGGAGGACCACAACTTATAAGATCCTCAGAGTTGGGTATTTCTGGCTCAACCTTTTTACTGATGTTTGTGCAAATATTAGACCTTGTGTCAAGTGTCAATTTTTTTTTGGAAATAAGCAACTCAAATCTTTTCCTTTGAAACCTATAATGGTTTCTGGACCTTTTCAACAATGGGTTCTTGAATTCAATGGAGAGATCCACCCAGCCTCAAGTGTCCAGCACAGGTGGATTTTGACTGCCACTGATTATTTTACCAAATGGATAGAATCCATCCCTACAAGGAGTTCCTCCCACAAGGTAATCATAAGCTTCCTTGAATATATCATGTCCATATTTGGTTTTCCAAGCGGGATTGTTACAGACAATGCTGCCTCTTTCAAAGCTAAACCATCAATTAATTTCTGTGATCAGTATGGGATTACATTAATCCACTCTACTCCCTACTACCCTCAGAGAAATGGTTTAGCAGAGTCTTCCAAAAAAAGCCTCATAAATATCATCAAGAAGTTCTTAGAAGACAATAAGAAGTCTTGGGACTCAAAGATAAAATTTTCATTGTGGGCCAACAAAGTTACAACAAAGAGGTCACTTGGTGTTTCCCCTTTTCAGCTTGTGTATGGAGTTGAGGCTATCTTTCCTACTCAACTTGCTTTGCCTGTGGCCAAATTCCTCTAGGACTACCAAGGAGAACCTAATCATATGGTCAGGAGGATACAACAACTCATAGAAGTACAACAAATTAGGGAGCAACTTCTTGATAAATCTCATGACCATCAACATAAAATAAAATGAGCTTTTGACAAGGGGGAAAGAAGGGAAGATTTTTAGCTGGGAGATTTGGTGATCAAATGGGATGCCCCCAAGCAAGACAAATGAAAACATGGTAAATTAGAAGCCTTATGGATTGGTCCCTTCAATATTTCTGAGGTATTTCAAAACAACACTTATAAATTGCAGAACTTGGAGGATTCTGAAGTTTTGGGTGGCCCTGTCAATGGGCATTTTCTGAAAAAGTATTTTGTCTAAGTTATTATTGGCTTTCCACCATTGTAATTACCAATTTATTTTTATTTTTGGTATTAATAAGTGAATCCATAACCCAAAATATAAGGCACTGGAACTACGTGTTCTTGGCATCTCCCAGGGAGCATACCATCCCCGGTGGAGTCGAATGTTATCACATAAAGTTGTCAAAGGTTATATGTCTTTGTTGTGAAAACCCAAGTCAGCACCCCTGCTCTGCCTCTCTCTTTTCTACACACCATTCCTATTATTTTCCCCCCTTCTGGTTGATAAAGTCAATTCCCCTTTCCGATCAATGATCTGATTTTCCTTAGCATCTTGTTTGACTAATCCTTGGCTCAAGGTTTTTTTGTTTTCTTTAAAGGATGAACACATATCGTGATTGTTGAGTCCATTTTTGTGCTTCCATAAACCATACTTTTGCCTCTTTATTTGTCCATTTTTACTTCATTTCATTCCACATTTTCCATGAAACAGCCTATTCAAGGTATATTTGTCATTCTTTAGCTTTAGAATTGAATTTTCTAAATTTTAGCATTAAAATTGGAAATTTACCAGAAATTACAGGATTTGACCAAATCCCGTAAAAACTCCGTGGTTTGTATACTTGCAGGACACCTGGGCGAAATATAACACTTGGGTTGTGTTCGCAGATGTACACGGATGGAGAATGAGCTATCAAATTCGAAATCTAAGCCTCCTAGATGCCCGGTCAACGCTGGTCAAACAAGGCCACTTCAGCAGAAATTGCCCTGTTTCAGCCTTAAATCTTGGACAGTTTTGGATTTCGTGGGATTTTGACCATATATTGTGGATCTAAAGGAGGCATTCGACCCTCCTAGGATATTGTGGATCTACTTATGATATTTAGGAGACATTTTAGC